>CM061531.1:5154214-5189771 GCA_030545055.2 Neoaliturus tenellus
GATCTAATGTGTTGCACCTAAGATCTAAACCTAAGGCCTTGCATCTGAGCCCAAAGCCCTAAAAGCTTGCATCTAAGGATTTGACCTATGAATAGGGCCAATAAGCCACCAACTTAGACATAATGTGTTGCACCTCAGATCTAATTCCTTAGACCCAAGGCTTTAGACTTAAGCCCTAAAACCTAGCAAGATTTTGACCTATGAGGACTATTGTTTTTATATAGTCCGGCGTGGGGACTATTGAATTTAGATGGTCCCGCATAAGGACTATTATTTAGATGGTCCTGCGTGAGGACTATTGAATCTAGATAGTCCGGCGTGGGGACTATTGAATTTAGATGGTCCCGCGTAAGGACTATTTTTTAGATGGTCCTGCGTGAGGACTATTGAATTTAGATAGTCCGGTGTGGGGACTATTCTATTTAAATAGTCCGGCGTGGGTACTGTTGTATTTAGATAGTCCGGTGTAGGGGCTATTGAATTCAGATGGTCCCACATAAGGACTATTATTTAGTTGGTCCTGTGCGAGGACTATTGAATTTAGATAGTCCGGCATGGGGACTATTGTATTTAGATAGTCCGGCGTGGGGGCTATTGAATTCAGATGGTCCCGCGTAAGGACTATTATTTAGATGCTCCTGCGTGAGGACTATTGAATTTAGATAGTCCGGCATGGGGGCTATTGTATTAGGATAGTCCGGCGTGGGGACTATTGTAATTGGATAGTTCGGTGTGGGGACTATTGTAATTGGATAGTCCGGTGTGGGGACTATTGTATTTAAATGGTTCTGCATGCTATTGAATTTAGATAGTCTAGAGTGCTTATTATATTTAAATGGTCCTTCATAAGGACTATTGAATTAAGATAGTCCCGCGTAAGGCCTAGCCCCGTGTACGAACTATTGTATTTAGATAGTAATGCGTAACGACTAGTTCTGTGCAAGGACTGTTGAATTTAAATGGTCTGGCGTGGGGACTATTGTATTTAAATGGTCCTGCAAAGCCCTAAAACCTAGCAGCTAAGGATTTGACCTGTGAATAGGGCCTATTAACCAACAGCCTAAACCTAATGTGTTGGCACTAAGATGTAAACCTAAGTCCTTGCACCTGAGTCCAAAGCCCTAAAACCTAGCAGCTAAGGATTTGTCTTGTGAATAGGGCCTATTAGCCAACAGCATAGACCTAATGTGTTGGACCTCTAATCTAAACCTACGGTTTTACACCCAAGTCCAAAGCCCTAAAACCTATCAGCTAAGGCTTTGACCTGTGAATAAGGCCTATTAGACAACAGCCTAGACCTAATGTGTTGGGACTAAGATGTAAACCTAAGGCCTTGAACCTGTGTCCAAACCCCCAAAACGTAGCAGCTAAGGATTTGACCTGTGAATAGGGCTTATTAGCCAACAGCATACATTCAATGTGTTGGACCTATGATCTAAACCTAAGGCCTTACACCCGAGTCCAAAGCCCTACAACCTATCAGCTAAGGCTTTGACCTGTGAATAGGAACAATTAGCCAATAGCCAGGACGTAATGTGTTGGACCTAAGGTCTAAACCTAAGGTCTTACAACTGTGTCCAAAGCTATAAAACCTAGTGGTTAAAGCTTTAACCTGTGAATATTACCTATTAGCCACCATCTAGGACCTAATGTGTTTGACCTAAGATCTAAACCTAAAGCCTTACACCCGAGTCCACAGCCCTAAACCAAGCAGCTAATGCTTTGACCTGTGAATAGGACCTATTTGCCATTAGCTTAGACCTAATGTGTTGGACCTAAGACCTAAACCTAAGATCTGGTCTTGAGACCAAAGACCAAACACCTTATACCAGACTAAATCCTTAGACCTAAGATCTAATTCCTTAGACCCGAGGCCTTAGACTTGAGAACTCAAACTTAGCAGCTAAGGCTTTGACCTGTGAATAGGACCTATTAGCCATTAACTTAGACCTAATGTGTTGGACCTAAGATTTAAACCTAAGGCCTGACACCTTAGTACAAATCCATAAAACCTAGCAGCTAACACTTTTACCTGTGAATAGGGCTTATTAGCCAAAACTCTAGGCCTTATGTGTTAGACCTAAGATCTAAACCAAAGGCTTTACACCTGGTTCCTAGGACAAAATACCTTAGACCAGACTAAATCCTTTGCCCAAAGATCTAATTCCTTAGACCTGAGGAATATACTTATTCCCGAAAACCTATCAGCTATGACCTGTGAATAGGACCTATTAGCCATTAGCTTAGACCTAATGTGTTGGACCTAAGATATAAGCCTAAGGCCTTACACCTGGTTCCTAAGACCAAAACCTTAGACTACACCAATTGCAAGACCTATGATCTAATTTCTTAGACACGAGGCCTTAGACTTAAGATCTAAGACCTAGCAGCTGAAGTGACCTATGAGCTATTAGCCTACAACTAATGAATTAGACCTAAGATCTAAATTTAAGGCCTTACACTGAGTCCAAAGTCCAAACACCTTAGACTAGACTAATTCCTTAAGCCTAAGATCTAATTCCTAAGACCCAAGGCTTTAGACTTAAGACTAAAAACCTACAAGGGGGCCGCGATTCACAGCCCCCCCAAGAATTGAGCAAACATTAGGCAACGAGGTATTTTTCTTTGATTATTAAATCATGATCAGAAATGGTTATCAGATTCAGATTGGAGTATTTGAAGACCAACCTCCATCCATCTTACCCAACTCCTAAGGCCCTACTGCATAGACTTGACCCAAGGCCTAAGGCTATACACCGTAGTCTAGGCTTGAAGTTTGTTAGACCCAAGACCGAGGCCATAGAGTTAAGGCCTGAAAACTTACAAGGGAGTCGCGATTCACGACCTCCCCTGAACGGAACACCGTGGTCAAGGGCCTTACACCATGGTCTAGGCTTTTAAGCTATTAGACCCAAGACATAAAGCTCTACACCATGTTCTAGACCCAAGATCTAAGGCCTGAGGTCTAGGCCTTTAGGTTCTTAGCCCCAAGATCTAAGGCCCGTGGTCTAGGCCTTTAGGTTCTTATCCCCAAGATCTAAGGCCCGTGGTCTAGGCCTTTAGGTTCTTAGATCCAAGACCTAAGGCTCAACATCATGGTCTAGACCCTAAACATAAGGGTTGTGATCTAAGTCTTTAAGTTCTTATCAAGATATAATACCTCACACCATTGTCTAGACCCAAGACCTAAGGCCTGTGGACTAGGCCTTTAGGTTCTTAGACCTAAGGCCGTACACAATGGTCTAGACCCAAGACCTAAGCTCCGTGGACTAGGCCTTTAGGTTCTTTGGCCCAAGACCTAAGACCATGCACCATGTTCTAATACTCGTTTGAAAGGCGGCCGGAACCAAGACCTAAGGCCCTTCACCATGGTCTATATCCCCAAGACCTAAGGCTATACACCCGTGGTCCTTATGCTATACGCCGTGGTCTAAGATCTTAGACACAATTTCTAAGGCCTTCAATCATGGTCTAGATCCTTAAAACCTTAGGCCCCACACCATGGACTAGTATTCGTCTTAAACCGTGTACAGTTGTGATTGTTACGTTTGTAGCTAGAGAAAACTCGGCCTTTAAGTTCTTAGACCTAAGACCAAAAGGCGTACACCGTGGTCTAGGCTTTTAAGTTGTTAGACCCAAGACCTAAGATCATACGCCGTGGACTAGACTCAAGACCTAAAGCCATACACCGCGGGCAAGGCTTTTAAGCTCATGGTGGTGCCCTTAGGTTTTGGGTCTAAGAGCTTAAAAGCCTAGACCAGGGTGCATGAACTTAGGTCTTGGAGTCTAAGTACTTAGAAAGTCTAGATCACGGTGTAAGTCCTTAGGTCTTGGGTTAGGTGTGTGGGCCTTAGTTTGGGCCACAGTGTCTGTTCAGAGGTCGTGAATCGCGACTCCCTTGTAAGTTTTCAGGTCTTTACTTTATAGCCTTAAGTCTTGGGTCTAAGTACCTAAGAGCGTAGACCACGTTGTATGGCTTTAGGTCTTGAGTCTAGCCAATGCGGACCGCCTTAGGGCTTGAGTCTAAGAGCTTAAAATCTTAGACCACGGTTTATGTTCTTAGATCTTGGGCATAAGTACTTAAAGCCTAGGCCAGGGCGAAGGGCCTTAGGTCTTGGGTATAAGAACCTAAAAGCCTAGATCACGGTGCATGGTCTTAGATCTTAGGTCTAAGTACTTAAAAGGATAGATCAGGGTGTATGGCCTTAGGTCTTGGGTTGAAGAGCTTAAAAGCCTAGACCGAGGTGTATGGAACTAAGTCTTGAGTCTAAGTACTTAACAGCCTAGAAAACGGTGCAAGGCCTTAGGTCTTGGGTCTCAGAGCTTAAAAGCCTTGCCCGCGGTGTATGGCTTTAGGTCTTGAGTCTAGTCCACGGCGTATGATCTTAGGTCTTGGGTCTAACAACTTAAAAGCCTAGACCACGGTGTACGCCTTTTGGTCTTAGGTCTAAGAACTTAAAGGCCGAGTTTTCTCTAGCTACAAACGTAACAATCACAACTGTACACGGTTTAAGACGAATACTAGTCCATGGTGTGGGGCCTTAGGTTTTAAGGATCTAGACCATGATTGAAGGCCTTAGAAATTGTGTCTAAGATCTTAGACCACGGCGTATAGCATAAGGACCACGGGTGTATAGCCTTAGGTCTTGGGGATATAGACCATGGTGAAGGGCCTTAGGTCTTGGTTCCGGCCGCCTTTCAAACGAGTATTAGAACATGGTGCATGGTCTTAGGTCTTGGGCCAAAGAACCTAAAGGCCTAGTCCACGGAGCTTAGGTCTTGGGTCTAGACCATTGTGTACGGCCTTAGGTCTAAGAACCTAAAGGCCTAGTCCACAGGCCTTAGGTCTTGGGTCTAGACAATGGTGTGAGGTATTATATCTTGATAAGAACTTAAAGACTTAGATCACAACCCTTATGTTTAGGGTCTAGACCATGATGTTGAGCCTTAGGTCTTGGATCTAAGAACCTAAAGGCCTAGACCACGGGCCTTAGATCTTGGGGATAAGAACCTAAAGGCCTAGACCACGGGCCTTAGATCTTGGGGCTAAGAACCTAAAGGCCTAGACCTCAGGCCTTAGATCTTGGGTCTAGAACATGGTGTAGAGCTTTATGTCTTGGGTCTAATAGCTTAAAAGCCTAGACCATGGTGTAAGGCCCTTGACCACGGTGTTCCGTTCAGGGGAGGTCGTGAATCGCGACTCCCTTGTAAGTTTTCAGGCCTTAACTCTATGGCCTCGGTCTTGGGTCTAACAAACTTCAAGCCTAGACTACGGTGTATAGCCTTAGGCCTTGGGTCAAGTCTATGCAGTAGGGCCTTAGGAGTTGGGTAAGATGGATGGAGGTTGGTCTTCAAATACTCCAATCTGAATCTGATAACCATTTCTGATCATGATTTAATAATCAAAGAAAAATACCTCGTTGCCTAATGTTTGCTCAATTCTTGGGGGGGCTGTGAATCGCGGCCCCCTTGTAGGTTTTTAGTCTTAAGTCTAAAGCCTTGGGTCTTAGGAATTAGATCTTAGGCTTAAGGAATTAGTCTAGTCTAAGGTGTTTGGACTTTGGACTCAGTGTAAGGCCTTAAATTTAGATCTTAGGTCTAATTCATTAGTTGTAGGCTAATAGCTCATAGGTCACTTCAGCTGCTAGGTCTTAGATCTTAAGTCTAAGGCCTCGGGTCTAAGAAATTAGATCATAGGTCTTGCAATTGGTGTAGTCTAAGGTTTTGGTCTTAGGAACCAGGTGTAAGGCCTTAGGCTTATATCTTAGGTCCAACACATTAGGTCTAAGCTAATGGCTAATAGGTCCTATTCACAGGTCATAGCTGATAGGTTTTCGGGAATAAGTATATTCCTCAGGTCTAAGGAATTAGATCTTTGGGCAAAGGATTTAGTCTGGTCTAAGGTATTTTGTCCTAGGAACCAGGTGTAAAGCCTTTGGTTTAGATCTTAGGTCTAACACATAAGGCCTAGAGTTTTGGCTAATAAGCCCTATTCACAGGTAAAAGTGTTAGCTGCTAGGTTTTATGGATTTGTACTAAGGTGTCAGGCCTTAGGTTTAAATCTTAGGTCCAACACATTAGGTCTAAGTTAATGGCTAATAGGTCCTATTCACAGGTCAAAGCCTTAGCTGCTAAGTTTGAGTTCTCAAGTCTAAGGCCTCGGGTCTAAGGAATTAGATCTTAGGTCTAAGGATTTAGTCTGGTATAAGGTGTTTGGTCTTTGGTCTCAAGACCAGATCTTAGGTTTAGGTCTTAGGTCCAACACATTAGGTCTAAGCTAATGGCAAATAGGTCCTATTCACAGGTCAAAGCATTAGCTGCTTGGTTTAGGGCTGTGGACTCGGGTGTAAGGCTTTAGGTTTAGATCTTAGGTCAAACACATTAGGTCCTAGATGGTGGCTAATAGGTAATATTCACAGGTTAAAGCTTTAACCACTAGGTTTTATAGCTTTGGACACAGTTGTAAGACCTTAGGTTTAGACCTTAGGTCCAACACATTACGTCCTGGCTATTGGCTAATTGTTCCTATTCACAGGTCAAAGCCTTAGCTGATAGGTTGTAGGGATTTGGACTCGGGTGTAAGGCCTTAGGTTTAGATCATAGGTCCAACACATTGAATGTATGCTGTTGGCTAATAAGCCCTATTCACAGGTCAAATCCTTAGCTGCTACGTTTTGGGGGTTTGGACACAGGTTCAAGGCCTTAGGTTTACATCTTAGTCCCAACACATTAGGTCTAGGCTGTTGTCTAATAGGCCTTATTCACAGGTCAAAGCCTTAGCTGATAGGTTTTAGGGCTTTGGACTTGGGTGTAAAACCGTAGGTTTAGATTAGAGGTCCAACACATTAGGTCTATGCTGTTGGCTAATAGGCCCTATTCACAAGACAAATCCTTAGCTGCTAGGTTTTAGGGCTTTGGACTCAGGTGCAAGGACTTAGGTTTACATCTTAGTGCCAACACATTAGGTTTAGGCTGTTGGTTAATAGGCCCTATTCACAGGTCAAATCCTTAGCTGCTAGGTTTTAGGGCTTTGCAGGACCATTTAAATACAATAGTCCCCACGCCAGACCATTTAAATTCAACAGTCCTTGCACAGAACTAGTCGTTACGCATTACTATCTAAATACAATAGTTCGTACACGGGGCTAGGCCTTACGCGGGACTATCTTAATTCAATAGTCCTTATGAAGGACCATTTAAATATAATAAGCACTCTAGACTATCTAAATTCAATAGCATGCAGAACCATTTAAATACAATAGTCCCCACACCGGACTATCCAATTACAATAGTCCCCACACCGAACTATCCAATTACAATAGTCCCCACGCCGGACTATCCTAATACAATAGCCCCCATGCCGGACTATCTAAATTCAATAGTCCTCACGCAGGAGCATCTAAATAATAGTCCTTACGCGGGACCATCTGAATTCAATAGCCCCCACGCCGGACTATCTAAATACAATAGTCCCCATGCCGGACTATCTAAATTCAATACTCCTCGCACAGGACCATCTAAATAATAGTCCTTATGTGGGACCATCTGAATTCAATAGCCCCTACACCGGACTATCTAAATACAACAGTACCCACGCCGGACTATTTAAATAGAATAGTCCCCACACCGGACTATCTAAATTCAATAGTCCTCACGCAGGACCATCTAAAAAATAGTCCTTACGCGGGACCATCTAAATTCAATAGTCCCCACGCCGGACTATCTAGATTCAATAGTCCTCACGCAGGACCATCTAAATAATAGTCCTTATGCGGGACCATCTAAATTCAATAGTCCCCACGCCGGACTATATAAAAACAATAGTCCTCATAGGTCAAAATCTTGCTAGGTTTTAGGGCTTAAGTCTAAAGCCTTGGGTCTAAGGAATTAGATCTGAGGTGCAACACATTATGTCTAAGTTGGTGGCTTATTGGCCCTATTCATAGGTCAAATCCTTAGATGCAAGCTTTTAGGGCTTTGGGCTCAGATGCAAGGCCTTAGGTTTAGATCTTAGGTGCAACACATTAGATCTAAGCTGGTGGCTAATTGGTCCTATTCAAAGGTCAAAGCCTTAGCTGCTAGGTTTTAGGGCTTTCTCTAAGGTGTAATGCCTTAGGTTTAGGTCTTAGGTCCAACACATTAGGTCTAAGCTGGTGGCTAATAGGCCCTATTCACAGGTCAAAGCCTTAGCTGATAGGATCTAGGGCTTTGGACTCAGGTGCAAGGCCTTAGATTTACGTCTTAGTCTCAACACATTAGGTTTAGGGTGTTGGCTAATAGGCACTATTCACAGGTCAACTCCTTAGCTGCTAGGTTTTAGGACCTAAGTCTAAGACCTTGGGTCTATGGGATTAGATCGTTGGTCTAAGGATTTAATTTGGTCCAAGGCATTTGGTCTTAGGAACCATGTGTAAGGCCTTAGGTTTAGAACTTAGGTCCAACACATTAGGTCTAGGCTGTTGGCTAATAGGCCTTATTCACAGGTCAAAACCTTAGCTGCTAGGTTTTAGGGCATTGACTCAGGTGCAAGGCTTAGGTTTACATCTTAATGCCAACACATTAGGTCTATGCTGTTGCCTAATAGGCCCTATTCACATGTCAAATCCTTAGCTGCTAGGTTTTAGGGCTTTGGACTCAGGTGCAAGGGCTTAGGTTTACATCTTAGTACCAAAACATTAGGTTTAGGCTGTTGGTTAATAGGCACTATTCACAGGTCAAAGCCTTAGGTGTTATGTTTTAGGGCTTTGAACTCAGGTGTAAGGCCTTAGGTTGAGATCTTAGGTGCAACACATTAGGTCTAAGCTGGTGGCTAATAGGCCCTTTTCACTGGTCAAAACCTTAGCTGCTAGGTTTAAGGGCTTGGTCAGGGTCTAAGGAATTATATCTTACGTCTAAGGAATTAGTCTAGTCTAAGGTGTTTTGCACTAAGGTTTAAGGCATTAGGTTAAGATCTTAGGTCCAACTCATTAGGTCTATGCCAATGGCTAATATGTCCTATTCATAAGTCAAAGCCTAAGCAGCTAGGTTTGGTCTTTGGACCCAGGTGTAAGGTCTTGGGTTAAGATCTTAGGTCCAACACATTCGGCATAAAATAATAGCTAATAGGTCTCTTTTATAGGCCAAAGCGTTAGCTGCTAGGTTTGTGGGCTTTGGAATCATGTGTAAGGTCTTAGGTTTAGATCTTAGGTCCAACACATAAGCTGGTGGCTAATTGGTCCTATTCACAGGTCAAAGCCTTAGCTGCTTGGTTTTAGAGCTTTGGACTCAGGTGTAAGACCTTAGGTTTAGATCTTAGGTACAACTCACTAGGTCTAAGCTGGTGGCTAATAGTTCCTATTCACGGGTCATAGCCTTAGCTGCTAGGTTTTATTGATTTGCAGGACCATTTGAATACAATAGTCCCCGGACCATTAAAATACAATAGTCCCCACGCCAGGCCTTTTAAATACAATAGCCCCCCATGCCGGACTACTTAAATAATAGTCCCCACGCCGGACTATTTAAATTCAACAGTCCTTGCACAAGACTAGTCCTCATGCAGCACCATCTAAATACAATAGCACGCTGGACTAGTCCCCACGCAGGGCCATCTAAATACGATAGCAAACGGACTAGTCCTTGTGTAGGACCATTTGAATACAATAGCAAGCGGGACTAGTCCTCGCGCGGGGACTATCTAAATACAATAGTCCTTATACGGGACTAGTCCTTACGTAGAACTGTTAGGAAATTCGTATCATCTCATGGCGCAGTCACCCTCCTCTATCAGGTTTTTATGCCTCGGAATTTCTGAAAGTGCTGTAAAATTGCCAAAAAGTAGGCAAAAATCACTGAAAACCGGTTAAAAATGGGTCTGCGGGTCTAGGACTGTTAGGAAATTTGTACCCCCCTTATGGCGCAGTCACCCTCCTCTATCATTTTTTATGCCTCGGAATCCCTGAAAAGTGCTGTAAAATTGCCAAAAAGTAGACAAAAATCACTGAAAACCGGTTAAAATGGGCCCTGAGGACTGTTAGGAAATTCGTACCCCTCGTACCCCCTCATGGCCCAGAACCGGCCCTTCCTTACTACTATTTGTTTTTACAGTAAAATTCGCAACAGGTGTTGTAAGAGTTGAAGTTAACGAAGAGTCAATTACAAACTCAGGAAAGAAACAAAGAAGCTTAAGTTTAAAAATGTTCATACGATACTCACTTCAAATCAAGTACGACTTAATAGCGCAATACATTACATGTTTTTGTTTAACATAGTATTTGTTCCATATTTTGGTCTGAACAAGTTTTTTTTCGGGTCTTGACTGATCCATTGTCTGTCCCAAGTCCATTAACGGCAGTAAAAGCTTTAGATACAACTTTAAAACACTGAGAAACTATATTTCAAATCCAGCACTAAAAATTCTAAATTACTACCACATAAATTAATCCAAACTGAGGACCAAAGCGAACAATCTACACTAGCTAGTGTTTAATGTGAAAACACAATATGTCTGTGACGTCATCGTGTTTATTTTTATACCTCTCTAAACGCTCAAGTGTTAATGTCATATTATGTCTAATATTATGCGTAAGTGTTGTCATAGACACGACAAGACAATTATTGTCATTTATATCATCATAAACTGAATAATTTTTTACAAAGCCTTATGCTTTTCTTAGACTACTATGGTAACATGTGTTACAAATTTCAACCAATAAACTCTTTTGACCATAAACCGATTTGTGAACTTTTGAAATTTCACACGCAAGTCGTTAAATGTCATTCCACAAATATAATCACTGGTTTAAAAGTCTTTTTTTCAACAGGGATCTGTAAATGCGTCATAAACGAGTTAACATGCACTTTGATGTCTTTATGAAAACGTCAAAAAACGTCGCCCGGTAGAGATTAAAAGCATTTACGAAGTGCCACCGGTTCACACGTTCAGCGCTGTCAATACGAAAGGCGTTTGAGTTTATTAAAGCATATTCGTGCCTTAAATGACATGTTTGTGATAAAAAACCTCGAGTACGCTTTAAAACGAAATTCCTTGTCGTAGTTTAATATAATTGTAGGTTTAACATCGTATTTATAAATTATTATTTAGGACTTTGAATTTAACGGATATTTATTCATATAGCCATGACAATAAATGAGTAGGCTTATATTACATTATACTACTTCAATTTATATATAATCTTAGCTAATTAAAAAAGAAAATCCTATATATTTTTCGGTTTAAATCTTATTTTCTTTCTTCTTATGTTTTAAATTTTCTTAAATTTTATATTACTCATTTATGTATTCCTACACACTATAAAACATTTACCCAACATCCACTTTTTTACTTTTTTCTTGAATTTGCACACAACCGTTATTGTTTTGAGCATATTTGGCAATTTATTATACATAATTATTGTTGAGTAAAATATTCAATTTTATAAAATTTCATTGAATGTCGGGAAGTTACTTTCATTTCATAATATTTTTTGTTTGAATCTGGATTTTCAAATATTGCAATTATGTTTCAAGAATAATATTTTTTCAGTATATAGCTGGAGGGAAATGTTAGAATGCTATGTACTTTTTAATGAAGTTTACATGTTTGTCAAGTTTTTAAATGAAATTATAATTCACTCTTTTTTGTAATCTAAAAGTTATTTTTATCCTTTGGTTCTTATTTACGGAAATTGGCACAGCGTAGCAAAGATGTCGAAATAAAGTGCCATAATATGCTGTAAGAGATCATCTAATATTTTAATAAGAAGATAATTTTATAATTATAAAAATTAAAAATAATACCGTTGAAGTAACTTTTAAAATTTATTTTAATATTATTTTATTTTTAAAAGTTTTATCCACGGGTTTGCCAAAAATTCAACCTCTGTAAGGTATTACAGTCAACGTAAAAAGAAAAAAAAGTAACCCATAAATACTTAATAAAACCTGCATTTATGAATTGTTAGTAATGACAATATACAAAATGTCGGACATAAATTTGACCCCTCCATATTTAATATCATATTTATGGCATCTCCTCCTCTGTCCTCCTGCTACATCATCCTCATATATTGGTGGTGGAACATCCATGTTTGCAGTAATTATTAGTTACGACTATATACAGCATTTCGGATATTAAATTTGACGTCCCCAGATCTAATTTCATATTAATGAATTGTTAGTTAAGACGATATACAACATGTTGGACACTTCATTTGGCCTCTCTTGATCACTAGATGTTTTTGCTTATTTACAGTAATAAAAATTGTTATTATTAAATATAGTAAAAATATAGTTAAAAATTTGATTTGATTTAATTAAATATAGTAGTATATTATAGATTGAATTCTTTCAAAAGAGAATTCACTTTAGATTATTATTATTTTCCGGGAATCCAACCATTTCTTTCATTTTGTTTTCCAGTATCGTAAAAGGTAAAATTAGGAGTTACACACAGTCAAACACACTGACACAACCTTTCGAATTCCCAGGTGCGGGTCTTGGATCCGGAAATGGGTAACCGTTACAGTTCTTCAGGACATAGTGACAAATACTGCTTTTTCTGCTGTCGAAACACATATTTAAAAACTTTTTATGAATACAAAATCCCTTTCAGGTTTAATATCTGTACTATTTTAACATGTATTTATCTTTTTAAACACTTACCCACGTGAGGTGTCTGTTCACTCGACGCGGTAAGATTTTAACTCGTTGCGCTAGGAAATTACGCTAGTGTTTTAAAATGTAATAAGCTATTCTGTCATATTATTCTTTGTCTTCTCCCTTGTAAAAGAGCCGCATTCACCATTCGTTCCCCCGGGGCAGGGCGCCGATGTACCGGGTGGTAGGCGGCCATGGTCAGCTGGACAGCGGTGAAGCGTGCATCACTGATACAACATGAATAAATAAATAAACGCTTCGGGCCAGCAATAACTGACCCATCACAGACGTTTTAATGCCGTAGAATATTTAAACTATTGTTAATGGTTTTGTGGGTTCGATTTTCTCCATTTAGTTTTTTTACAGCAATGTTCATTGTAATGCTAAAAATTGTTGAAAACTAAACAAGCTACACAAAATGACGGCAACTTTTGGTAAACATGTAATGAAATTCATGTATTGCAAAATAATAATCGGTTACATACAAATGTTGTTTAAGTCCTGCCACTTCGTCACTCTGAGCCTTTTCGCATTGTTCTCCCGCGTATATGTATTAAGTTATATCACTACCGTTACGATAAGCACTAGCATTGGATATTACAAATGCCATCTTAAACTATTAGTACTGTATATGTAACGGTTGTATTATTAAGGCATTTAAACAAAAGAAAAATTCAATTGTTCGATGAACCAAATCTTCTAATTGGCAATGAACAAATTGGATGATGCCCTTGACTGGCAGGAACAGCTCACGAAGATCAAAAGCAAAATTGCTAAGAGTCAGTTTGTTATCTGTAATTTACGAAAATTAATAAACATTGATCTTTTGAAGACAGTACACTATTGCCTAGTCAAGTGCCACATCTCATATTCTATTGCCCTGTGAGGGCCACAAAATAAAAATTGGAAAGAATTTTCACTGCCCAAAAGAAAACCATTAGATGTATGTTATGGTTGCCTTATCAATCCCACTGTAAAGAATACTTTGTTAATTTAAGAATTCTGACAGGACCTTAATTGTACATTTTTGAAATCAGCTCATATATAATATTATAGTCATTAGAGTATATAAATTATAATCATAGCTATAACACAAGACATAGAAACAATTTTGTTGTTCAACACAATTTTTTTAAACCAATGTACTCGGGGCTCAAAAATTTCCAAAAACAATTAATTAAACAAATTAATAACCTTTGTAAGTTTAAGAGCACTTTGAAATAATTTTTACTGGATAAAGCTTTTTATTCATTGGGAGAATTCTTTTGCACTAGGGCATGATATCCTACCCCCTTCTGACCAATCAACCAAACCATAAGTTGTTCCGAAGGACTGGGCATCGGACAACCCAACGCTTCTTAGAGTCTACACACGAGTCGCCGCCAGCTCATCTTCCAATGCTGTGAAGACTGGATGGGCACTTCGACCGAGCTCAGGAGCCTGGACACTCCGGCGAGCTCTGGAGCCTGGACACTCCGGCGAGCTCTGGAGCCTGGACACTCCGACGAGCTCAGGAGCCTGGACACTCCGGCAAGCTCTGGAGCCTGGACACTCCGGCGAGCTCTGGAGCCTGGACACTCCGGCGAGCTCTGGAGCCTGGACACTCCGACGAGCTCAGGAGCCTGGACACTCCGACGAGCTCTGGAGCCTGGACACTTCGACGAGCTCAGGAGCCTGGACACTCCGGCAAGCTCTGGAGCCTGGACACTCCGGCGAGCTCTGGAGCCTGGACACTTCGACGACCTAAGGAGCCTGGACACTCCGACGAGCTCTGGAGCCTGGACACTCCGGCGAGCTCTGGAGCCTGGACACTCCGGCGAGCTCTGGAGCCTGGACACTCCGACGAGCTCAGGAGCCTGGACACTCCGACGAGCTCTGGAGCCTGGACACTTCGACGAGCTCAGGAGCCTGGACACTCCGGCAAGCTCTGGAGCCTGGACACTCCGGCGAGCTCTGGAGCCTGGACACTTCGACGACCTCAGGAGCCTGGACACTCCGACGAGCTCTGGAGCCTGGACACTCCGACGAGCTCTGGAGCCTGGACACTTCGACGACCTCAGGAGCCTGGACACTCCGACGAGCTCTGGAGCCTGGACACCTCGACGACCTCAGGAGCCTGGACACTCCGGCGAGAGCTCAGGAGCCTGGACACTCCGGCAAGCTCTGGAGCCTGGACACTCCGACGAGCTCTGGAGCCTGGACACTCCGACGAGCTCTGGAGCCTGGACACTTCGACGACCTCAGGAGCCTGGACACTCCGGCGAGCTCTGGAGCCTGGACACTCCGGCAAGCTCTGGAGCCTGGACACTCCGACGAGCTCTGGAGCCTGGACACTCCGACGAGCTCTGGAGCCTGGACACTTCGACGACCTCAGGAGCCTGGACACTCCGGCGAGCTCTGGAGCCTGGACACTCCGGCAAGCTCTGGAGCCTGGACACTCCGACGAGCTCTGGAGCCTGGACACTCCGACGAGCTCTGGAGCCTGGACACTTCGACGACCTCAGGAGCCTGGACACTCCGGCGAGCTCTGGAGCCTGGACACTCCGGCAAGCTCAGGAGCCTGGACACTCCGACGAGCTCAGGAGCCTGGACGCTCCGACGAGCTCAGAAGCCTGGACACTTTGACGAGCTGAGGAGCCTGGACACTCCGACGAGCTCAGGAACCTGGACACTCCGGCGAGCTCTGGAGCCTGGACACTCCGACGAGCTCAGGAGCCTGGCAATGTCAAGCCCATCTGTATCTCCGTATAATGCGGCTGTTGCATCAATAGAACAACAAATGGATTGAAGGCAACGCCACCGTGCCACAGCAGTTGGCACAGCAATTTCCAGATATTGCGGAATTCGATCAAGGGTTAAAAAATCAACCCCTTGAATCTTGAAGAATCTTGAAGAATGATAGGGGATGTAATCCCTCGGTGTGCGGGTCGTACAGTAGGGTCGTGGTGTTCAATTTGTCGGACGCTCGTAGGCGGTTCTTTGATCGTAGGCGGGATTTAACCTACATACGATCTCCAGATAAGAGAATATTCCTCAATAAAGTGTGATCTAATGCTGGTGAGAATAATATTCGGTCAAGCATCATGAGATGTGGCTACGTTTTTGATGGGTGACAGCCCCATAAAAAGCAAAAAGCGCTTTACGGACACTTATGCACATCTAATTTTAACTGTGTTTAATTTTCAGCCCTTATTCGGGTTGCACGCGAGTGTGTATAGCTCTTTTGAATGGTTTTTTTTATCATGCTTTACCAAATTTAAGTTAGTTGGAAGATAAAGTAGTATATGGAACGATTGTATTCAACTTATAAGCCATCGGGCAGTCATAGAACAGTCACTCGCGTTAAAAAAGGAATGGATGTGCATCTTACTCGTGGCTCTAAAGCCTTTATATTACAAACGTCACATGAACTAGTATAAAAAATAATCAATTTTTACAATAAGAAAAAATAACTAACTATCTCCTACTGACTAAGACGACTTTGAAGACTAAAAACAAGAGAGTTTTATTTTATTCCCGCTAAATAAATGTTAAGCTAACGATTTTTATTTGATTTTATTGTAAGATGTTAAATTCGTGGGTGATGACCTAATAAAGTCTGATTGTAAAACTCTAACGATGTACCTTAAATAACGAAATTTTTTACCTTAGACTGATTTGAATGTACGGTCATTATGAATTTACGTCATAAAAACTCCAATTCGTGTTAAATAAACCAGGTACAGTATAAAATACATTTTGTAAAGATAGCTATATGAATGCCCAGAGTTAATAAGTGTACTGTAAATGATTAATTATCTATATAGGAAAACCATTTACAGTTATGTTTCACCATGTGTCAAATTTAAATTTCAAATAAAGTACATTACATACAGTTTCAGTGTTTCAAAGCATATGTTGGAAAACCCTTTTCTGAATTGGGTGCCAAGTGATTTTGCTACTTTATCTCGTGTGAAATCCAGAAGGGTGGCAGGTCACTTATCCATTAGTTGATGAGCCACAAATCCACAAAAGGCCGCTGATGAGATTACAACCCTGTGACGTCACCAGAGGTGATAACAGGCCGTGCAAATATGTGAACTCGCCTCGACACAAGGCAGGGTGATGAGATTAGAACCCTGTTGACGTCATAGGGCGTGATGACAGCTCGTGGAACGACTGTGGTGGAAACATACGCGTTACAGGATACGGGATACAGGGTAAACGTTTATGGCGTTTAGTTAGATTTAACGCAAAAGATATTTGGACTAAAAGCTGTTAATTTAAGGATAACCTTTTTTTTTCTTAATGCAAGCTATTTAGCGAAATAGTGATTATTACAGGTTACTCTTCTTTATTAGATAGGAAAGCTTTTTAGTTTTTCTTTTTTTTTTATTTAAAACTCTACTTGTTTGTAACGCTTTAGTTAGTTAAGATAATGTTGGTGTTCACATATCCGTTCTAACTAATAAATATTTACGTAACTAAATTACGTTAAATTTGTTTGATTTCTGGTTTTCAATTTATTACTTTTAACATGCTCGGATTATGGATCCTGGATAAAATACATGATAAGGGTTTGATCTACACTATTATTAATTGTTACGTCGTTATATATCATGCCTCTCATTTCGGACTTCAATGAGTGGGAAATTCTTTAGATAGATCAAGGTTTAAATGTTGAGTTGTGTGCTCTTTAATTTGACCAAACGACTTAATTTTTTGTATGGTCAAGTTAACTGTGATTGGCTTAACTGGCCTTCTGAAGCAATATTTAACGATTAAGATTTTTTTTAAATAAGAGATTTGCTTCTGTAAAATGACTAAACATTAACAAAAGCAATGTACACTGACAAAATTTTAATTAAAATAAAACGTATTAATAGTAAATGCTATATAATGTATTATTGTTCAACTATCAACTCAAAATCACGGCATCAAGACTAAACTATGAATACAACTCACGTAGGTACCTCTCGAACAAAGTGTATTTTGTTACAGTACCATTCTAAACACGTCTTGTAAAAGTTTAAGTTAACGAAGAGTAAATTACAAACTGAGCAAAGAAACAAGAAAGATAAAGTATCTCTTTTTATATAAGGCTGTACACATTTTTACTTATGTAATATTTAAATGGGGTTTTCACTTAGATTAAGGATTAAATATAGCTTTCTACAGTAAATTTCAATTTATTTGGATTATCTTAAGTATATTTTAAAGTGGAATTTTAAATTGAGGTACTAAGGTGATGATTGTAAACAATTTCACTTTTAATTGAGATTAGTACACGTAATTCCGTTTCCATACTTTAAAACAAGCACAGTTCATAGGTGTACATTTTTTCTCTTTTCAATTATTTTAAATTGAAGTTGAGTGGTAGAGAGTCCTAACTATGCCTCAAAAGACTAAAACACTTACTATTGGTATTGTAATTTTAAAATTTTTATTTAAATAAGGATATTGGAGGTGGTTTTATGACTGGAAAAATGTTTGTTTCCTTCCTGCAACCCTCCAAAAGTGCCCATGTTATCCTTATAAACCTTTTTGTAGCTACTAAATAAAATAAATACCCCCGTCGCAGCAGACCTGCGTACTCAGCGAATTTCCAATGGAATTTAAGATTATTTACTTTCCCCATAAAAACACCATAGGATCGAGTATGTAGGTTTGCTGCCATTGGGTGTTGTTAGAAAATCTAAGGTAATCAATAATTGGTGAATGTAAACACAAAATTGTATCAAACTCTGGCAGTTTTTTATTTTCCCCATAAACCCCATGGGGGTGAGTATGTAGGTTTGCCGCCATATGGGTTTTGTAAGCAAGTATAAGTTAAACCTTATATAGATAATGTACATACCAAATTTGATTAGGTTATGTTAATAAATAAGCAAGATATAGGGTTTTCTTGATTTCCCATAAGAATAACATGGAAAACACATTTTTTGATTTGCCCCGTAACCAGTTATGCTATGATAAAAATTCAAAATACCAAATTGTTTTGTTTTTTTAAGCTCTTTTAAATGGTTTCAGTTAAAATTAATGAATTTTAAAAATTAAGGTCCAAAAATGCCAAAAACCCATTTTTGACCCCTTTGAAACCCCATAAACCCCCGTTCCCATAACCCGAGAATGCTGGTTCGCGAACTCATGAAAATAGATCTGGTCTTACACCTCCATACCAAATTTCATCAAAATCGGAGGTCACCTTCAAAAGTTATCAGTACCACGGACACATAGATAGATAGATAGATAGATATATAGATATATATATATATACATATATATGAAAATGAACGAATGGTGTTTTTAGCTTCTGGGGACCTCAAAATGAAAAAGTAAAGTGGTCCCGGGCTTAGGTCTTACCATGGCTACTACCGTAATAGCGTATTCCCTATAGGGAAATTCGCTAAAATCAGCTGATAACTGTGGAAAAAAACAAATTGCTACAATTTCAACCTGCGGTTCATCAAACTTAAACTAGAGTGCAGCAATCTTTTTCCTGGTGAGTGAGCGAAGCGAAAGAGCTCGTCTCACATTTTTACAAATCTCGATCCCATGGCAAATGCTCGGTCCCCCCAGTTCTTAGAAGATACATTTACCAAGTCCATTTGAAAAATATACAATTCATATTTTTCACTGTATATCATGTCTATGATATAAATTTATCATAATTTATATAATTAAAATTAAATGAGATTGCTTGGTAAAAAGAGAAACAACCAGTTACACGAGTTTTGTATAATACAAGAAGGAACCAGTATTTGCAGAGAAAACATTAATGTTCTCGTGGTGTTCTGCATATTATCTTAGCTCTCGTTTTATGCCTACTTTGTCGCAACATAATAAGGTGTTAATCCGTCGTATTTTTCTAATTTTAATTGAATGATATGACATTTTATTTTTCTACCGTCAGTAAAATAAGGATGAAAATAGTTGTGTTGGATAAAAGTTACGCCTGAACTGACTCACGAAACAATAGGTCGACGCAACTCAAATATCACACAGCTAAAAATTTGCACAAAATTATATTTCTTCAAAATCTGGAACACACTGTGAGCAAAATCATTATCAGCGAAACTCCAAAAAACACAGTCTTTTTTTAGACAAATGTTTAACTTCTATCCCTTTTTTTAGTAAAATGGCCACCTAAAATAAAAAATAATAAAATTTAAAAATATCTCTTGAAGATTTTATAAGTATACACACGCATACCGAACTTCAGAATATTTTGGACCATTGTTGAGAAATCTCTCGATTTACACCCTTTTCCCACACTAGCTTCTTTTTTGATCATACATGTTTCTAAAATAATATTTCCACTACAGGAGTAGTAGTTTGTATTTAAAACTTTTGACGAGAAAGTAAACGTCACAAGTACCCACTAAAGAGGGTTTTATATTGTCTTTACCTGCCTATTCGTATACTATACACTCTTCACAATAATAACAAAAAATAATCCTAGTAAGCGATAAAGTATGGTATTTTTACGTTTCTAGCATTATTGATTTTTTCTAAACATTTTACAAATGAAGGACTTTAACTGAAGCACTTAACGCAAAAGGCAATTTGAGGTTCAATCAAGGTCGACTGGTTTATACGTTTAGTTGATAGTTTAAGATTAAATTAAGTTTGTGTAAGACATTTCACATATTTCTGAACAAAAAACATTTAAGAAACACAAAATTACATTTATAAATCGAAGTCAATCTTTTAAAAAAGTTAAAAAAATAAATTAATTGTTTTACTGATTTTGCAGTCTGTTTAACTTCTGACCCAGTAAGGTTTTTCAAACATGTTTGTAAAATTGTAAATTTAAACTTAAGGTCTAATTTTTTTACTGTGGCGATAACCACATCGCTTTCCTTTATCTGCGTTACCGCATCGGACCGGCGAGGCGCCGTGCCAGAGTAGCGTCAGTCCATCGCGCCTGCAGACAAGTCGACGCAACGTATTCGCTGACTTTGTATTGCGGTGCTGCGTTTTGAAGGCGCTCTCACGTTTTCCTCGTGATACAAAGAGCGTTGCGACTTTAAATTTTTTATTTCGAAACAATATTTTGTAAAGGTGGAGGGATGGCGATTTTGAAACGTGAATTGCTTATTTTCATTTTTCTAGAGTCTATTTTTCCTCTTTAAAGTTGTTATTTTTATTTGAAATAATACAAATCTGTTATGAAATCTGATAAATGATTTTAAACAGATAAATTTATTACTTTTGCTCATAAAACTATAAAACTAAACTATATTTCGTTTGCCATAAATTATTACAACAGATAAATTTATTCGTTTGAGAATAAATTAAAAAGGTGATGTTTACCATTAAAATGTTGTGAAATTTTGATTGATTTAAATTGATACCTGAAATAATACTTACGGGATACAATTAGAAAATGAGTCTTTTTAAACGCTACAATAACTTTCATGATTATAAAACCAGTTTATTTATATCGATTTAAAGGGGTATTTTATTAGCCATGTATATTTACGAATTAACGATTTTGAGTACATACTATTAGTGAAAAAATAAAAGATACTGCGGTAACGAGAACGGAGCGAATGTCCTGTGGGGAGACGGAAACTTGGTTTTTCCGTTTCTTTACTCAGTTTGTAATTTACTCTTCGTTAACTTCAACTTTTACAAGACGTGTTTCGAATTATACTGTTACAAAATACTTTGTTCTGGAGAGGCACGTGACTTGTGTTTCAATACTGAATAGATGCACATGTCATGTCGTGTCTTTGAATCCAATGTTAAAAATATAAGTGTAACAAATGAGTCTGTTATAATGAAAAATTCTTTTTAGGAACGACCTATCTATATTCTAAGTCAGCAAGACCTAATCCTGAATAATACAGTAAAAATGTAAGATTTTTACATTATGCATATTTGGAGTTTTATGGACAACACTGAAGTAAATAATAGGTACAAAAAATTCTTTCTTGTTTTAACATGATACTCTACTACGGTTTGTGTTGTTTTAAAAATGGTGAAATAAGCAATACATGTATATATTAATAGGCAAGCATGTTTCATTTCCTCTTTTTTTCTCAGCTCGTGGGCGACGTAGGAGAAATCTGCTCATACCGTTAGAAAGGTAGGGTCCTGTAGTTGAACAGAATCCCATTCTAATTCCCATTCCATTCCTATAGGGCCTCGCCCCACAGGCTTTCAAAGTTCCAATGTTGATCTTATGGAGGAAGGAGAGTTGTTTGAATCATTAGACAGCTGTTGGAAAAACGACTGCTAGAAAAACAGGAAGAACATAAGTTTCAGCTATAAAATGTTTTTAAACTTCTTGGGACCCGATCAACAAAAATTTTGGTCTAATTTCGATCGCAAGGTTATCGCTAGTTCTCACTAAAATTCAATCTTCAGTAATAACAATAGATTTTTCTTAGTAGCATTACATCACTTAAATTTTTCTCATCTTATAACCTGGTTCCATCTTTTTAAACCTTAAAAAAGTTATTCTCTTCCCTTGCACTCAAGACAGGTTTTTAGACAAATTAACAAATAAAATAAAGCCACTGGATAATTTTAGTTCCTCAAGCGCCATCCTTAAAGAGCCCACTTAACTCATAACCGTTCACTTTATTTTTTTATAAATTAATAGTTCTACTAACAAAGAGAACGTTAGCATTATAGTTAAAGTTGAACCAAGCAGAAGATTGATAAAAGCAGCGAAACACTAAGCCCGACGTCACATCAAAACTAGATTTTTCAAAGGGAACTGTGCTGTGTAAAACACCAGAATACATTTGTTTGTTTTTTATTTGTTTTTTTTTTTTTTTCTTAATTGTCGCTGCCAGAATAATTAGTTTATGATGAGTATTCTTCATTCTAAAATTTTGCATTCATAATTTTATTATGTTTTAGAGAGGTAATTTTATACGCCTAATTGCCATAGAAAAACACAAAAATATTTAATTAGGTAATTTATTACCCATAGTTCTTCACATTTTAGTTATAGCCCACATTTCGGTAGTTTTTTAACCTTTACGTCGGTTTACAGTTGACAGCGTTACATCGTTGCTGTTGTGACACAAGTCTGTGTCCACGTGGCACCCATCATGTCAGCGCCGCGCCGCCGCCAGCTGTCACGTGACCGTCCGTGTCTGATGTGACGTCACGGCAATCCCCCGGGGGCGATGCATCTACATGATGTGATAAACGACAGCGTTACATCGTCACTGTTGTGACACAAGTCTGTGTCCACGTGGCACCCATCATGTCAGCGCCGCGCCGCCGCCAGCTGTCACGTGACCGTCCGTGTCTGATGTGACGTCACGGCCATCCCCCGGGGGCGATGCATCTACATGATGTGATAAACGACAGCGTTACATCGTCACTGTTGTGACACAAGTCTGTGTCCACGTGGCACCCATCATGTCAGCGCCTCGCCGCCGCCAGCTGTCACGTGACCGTCCGTGTCTGATGTGACGTCACGGCCATCCCCCGGGGGCGATGCATCTACATGATGTGATAAACGACAGCGTTACATCGTCACTGTTGTGACACAAGTCTGTCCACGTGGCACCCATCATGTCAGCGCCGCGCCGCCGCCAGCTGTCAAGTGACCGTCCGTGTCTGATGTGACGTCACGGCCATCCCCCGGGGGCGATGCATCTACATGATGTGATAAACGACAGCGTTACATCGTCACTGTTGTGACACAAGTCTGTGTCCACGTGGCACCCATCATGTCAGCGCCGCGCCGCCGCCAGCTGTCACGTGACCGTCCGTGTCTGATGTGACGTCACGGCCATCCCCCGGGGGCGATGCATCTACGTGATGTGATAAACGACAGCGTTACATCGTCACTGTTGTGACACAAGTCTGTGTCCACGTGGCACCCATCATGTTAGCGCCGCGCCGCCGCCAGCTGTCACGTGACCGTCCGTGTCTGATGTGACGTCACGGCCATCCCCCGGGGGCGATGCATTTACACGATGTGATAAACGACAGCGTTACATCGTCACTGTTGTGACACAAGTCTGTGTCCACGTGGCACCCATCATGTCAGCGCCGCGGGGCCGCTAGCTGTCACGTGACCGTCCGTGTCTGATGTGACGTCACGGTCATCCCCCGGGGGCGATGCATTTACTCGATGTGATAAACGACAGCGTTACATCGTCACTGTTGTGACACAAGTCTGTGTCCACGTGACACCCATCATGTCAGCGCCGCGCCGCCGCCAGCTGTCACGTGACCGTCCGTGTCTGATGTGACGTCACGGCCATCCCCCGGGGGCGATGCATCAACACGATGTGACAGCGTTACATCGTCACTGTTGTGACACAAGTCTGTGTCCACGTGGCAGCCATCATGTCAGCGCCGCGCCGCCGCCAGCTGTCACGTGACCGTCCGTGTCTGATGTGACGTCACGGCCATCCCCCGGGGGCGATGCATTTACACGATGTGATAAACGACAGCGTTACATCGTCACTGTTGTGACACAAGTCAGTGTCCACGTGGCACCCATCATGTCAGCGCCGCGCCGCCGCCAGCTGTCACGTGACCGTCCGTGTCTGATGTGACGTCACGGCCATCCCCCGGGGGCGATGCATCTACACGATGTTATAAACGACAGCGTTACATCGTAACTGTTGTGACACAAGTCTGTGTCCACGTGACACCCATCATGTCAGCGCCGCGCCGCCGCCAGCTGTCACGTGACCGTCCGTGTCTGATGTGACGTCACGGCCATCCCCCGGGGGCGATGCATCTACACGATGTTATAAACGACAGCGTTACATCGTCACTGTTGTGACACAAGTCTGTGTCCACGTGACACCCATCATGTCAGCGCCGCGCCGCCGCCAGCTGTCACGTGACCGTCCGTGTCTGATGTGACGTCACGGCCATCCCCCGGGGGCGATGCATTTACACGATGTTATAAACGACAGCGTTACATCGTCACTGTTGTGACACAAGTCTGTGTCCACATGACACCCATCATGTCAGCGCCGCGCCGCCGCCAGCTGTCACGTGACCGTCCGTGTCTGATGTGACGTCACGGCCATCCCTCGGGGGCGATGCATCTACACGATGTTATAAACGACAGCGTTACATCGTCACTGTTGTGACACAAGTCTGTGTCCACGAGACACCCATCATGTCAGCGCCGCGCCGCCGCCAGCTGTCACGTGACCGCCGCCCGTCCGTGTCTGATGTGATGTCACGGCCATCCCCCGGGGGCGATGCATCTAAGAGATGTGACAGCGTTACATCGTCACTGTTGTGACACAAGTCTGTGTCCACGTGACATCCATCATGTCCGCGCCGCGCCGCCGCCAGCTGTCACGTGACCGCCGTCCGTCCGTGTCTGATGTGACGTCACGGCCATCCCCCGGGGGCGATGCATCTACACGATGTGACAGCGTTACTTCGTCACTGTTGTGACACAAGTCTGTGTCCACGTGGCAGCCATCATGTCAGCGCCGCGCCGCCGCCAGCTGTCACGTGACCGCCGTCCGTTGTGTCTGATGTGACGTCACGGCCATCCCCCGGGGGCGATGCATCTACACGATGTGATAAACGACAGCCTTACATCGTCACTGTTGTGACACAAGTCTGTGTCCACGTGGCACCCATCATGTCAGCGCCGCGCCGCCGCCAGCTGTCACGTGACCGCCGTCCGTGTCTGATGTGACGTCACGGCCATCCCCCGGGGGCGATGCATCTACACGATGTGATAAACGACAGCGTTACATCGTCACTGTTGTGACACAAGTCTGTGTCCACGTGGCAGCCATCATGTCAGCGCTGCGCCACCGCCAGCTGTCACGTGACCATCCGTGTCTGATGTGACGTCACGGCCATCCCCTGGGGGCGATGCATTTACACGATGTGATAAACGACAGCGTTACATCGTCACTGTTGTGACACAAGTCTGTGTCCACGTGGCACCCATCATGTCAGCGCCGCGCCGCCGCCAGCTGTCACGTGACCGCCGCCCGTCCGTGTCTGATGTGACGTCACGGCCATCCCCCGGGGGCGATGCATCTACATGATGTGATAAACGACAGCGTTACATCGTCACTGTTGTGACACAAGTCTGTGTCCACGTGGCACCCATCATGTCAGCGCCGCACCGCCGCCAGCTGTCACGTGACCGCCGCCCGTCCGTGTCTGATGTGACGTCACGGCCATCCCCCGGGGGCGATGCATCTACATGATGTGATAAACGACAGCGTTACATCGTCACTGTTGTGACACAAGTCTGTGTCCACGTGGCACCCATCATGTCAGCGCCGCGCCGCCGCCAGCTGTCACGTGACCGCCGCCCGTCCGTTTCTGATGTGACGTCACGGCCATCCCCCGGGGGCGATGCATCTACATGATGTGATAAACGACAGCGTTACATCGTCACTGTTGTGACACAAGTCTGTGTCCACGTGGCACCCATCATGTCAGCGCCGCGCCGCCGCCAGCTGTCATGTGACCGTCCGTGTCTGATGTGACGTCACGGCCATCCCCCGGGGGCGATGCATCTACACGATGTGACAGCGTTACATCGTCACTGTTGTGACACAAGTCTGTGTCCACGTGGCAGCCATCATGTCAGCGCCGCGCCGCCGCCAGCTGTCACGTGACCGCCGCCCGTCCGTGTCTGATGTGACGTCACGGCCATCCCCCGGGATTGATGCATCTACATGATGTGATAAACGACAGCGTTACATCGTCACTGTTGTGACACAAGTCTGTGTCCACGTGGCACCCATCATGTCAGCGCCGCGCCGCCGCCAGCTGTCACGTGACCGTCCGTGTCTGATGTGACGTCACGGCCATCCCCCGGGGGCGATGCATCTACACGATGTGACAGCGTTACATCGTCACTGTTGTGACACAAGTCTGTGTCCACGTGGCAGCCATCATGTCAGCGCCGCGCCGCCGCCAGCTGTCACGTGACCATCCGTGTCTGATGTGACGTCACGGCCATCCCCTGGGGGCGATGCATTTACACGATGTGATAAACGACAGCGTTACATCGTCACTGTTGTGACACAAGTCTGTGTCCACGTGGCAACCATCATGTCAGCGCTGCGCCGCCGCCAGCTGTCACGTGACCATCCGTGTCTGATGTGACGTCACGGCCATCCCCTGGGGGCGATGCATTTACACGATGAGATAAACGACAGCGTTACATCGTCACTGTTGTGACACAAGTCTGTGTCCACGTGGCAACCATCATGTCAGCGCCGCGCCGCCGCCAGCTGTCACGTGACCGCCGTCCGTCCGTGTCTGATGTGACGTCACGGCCATCCCCCGGGGGCGATGCATCTTCTTTTTCTTTTCGTCTTTGTTTTCCTCTACGAGGTAACCTCGTATTGGCTCCCCCTACCCTCACGGGTAGTCCGTACCTGGCATTAGCCTCAACCGGACCAGTCTTGCGACCAAGGGAGTTATGGAACATTTGTCCCAAATCACATTAAGGCGGATTAGACCCCCACAAAACCCGGAATTCACTAGGCCTGTGGTACTCAGCCGGCGGTGACCCAAAATGACCATCCGCTGTGAGTGACAGTGGCACCACTACCCATGGTACTTCTCAGCTTTCGTTTGTGAGCAACGCCCCCAGATAAGGCTGGAGGGCCCCCCACAGCCGAAGCTGTGTGCCGAGCATACCGACAACCTCTGCCCCCTCGATTCCAACCCAATATCCGGACTGGCCGAAGCCAGGGGCTTGAGCCGGATCCCGAGGTCCCCATTTTAGGTTTTACTTGGGTCATGGGTGGATCCCAAGCGGAATAACTAGGTCACTGGAAACCCGCACGCCAAAGGCGCCGGCTACACTGCAACCATACCCGAAGGCACGGAAGCCCCAGATCCCCGACATCCTGACTCATTCCCTCCCTTTTTGGGGGGAGGCTGGAGTGAGACACCCAGTAAGCGCGCGATTGACACAAGGCCACCTCCGCCAGGGCTCGGAACAGCCGAAGCTGCCCTACTTCAGTTGATAAAGGGAGCCACGCCCGTTACCCAACTCAGTGCTTCGAGCTGGGATTGGGTAGTGGACATCCCAGTTCTAGGGGTGCAGGCCCTGAAGTACAACATACACCCCGGGGCGATGCATCTACACGATGTGACAGCGTTAAATCGTCACTGTTGTGACACAAGTCTGTGTCCACGTGGCAGCCATCATGTCAGCGCCGCGCCGCCGCCAGCTGTCACGTGACCATCCGTGTCTAATGTGACGTCACGGCCATCCCCTGGGGGCGATGCATTTACACGATGTGATAAACGACAGCGTTACATCGTCACTGTTGTGACACAAGTCTGTGTCCACGTGGCAGCCATCATGTCAGCGCTGCGCCACCGCCAGCTGTCACGTGACCATCCGTGTCTGATGTGACGTCACGGCCATCCCCTGGGGGCGATGCATTTACACGATGTGATAAACGACAGCGTTACATCGTCACTGTTGTGACACAAGTCTGTGTCCACGTGGCAGCCATCATGTCAGCGCCGCGCCGCCGCCAGCTGTCACGTGACCGCCGTCCGTCCGTGTCTGATGTGACGTCACGGCCATCCCCCGGGGGGCGATGCATCTACACGATGTGACAGCGTTAAATCGTCACTGTTGTAACACAAGTCTGTGTCCACGTGGCAGCCATCATGTCAGCGCCGCGCCGCCGCCAGCTGTCACGTGACCGCCGGTCGTCCGTGTCTGATGTGACGTCACGGCCATCCCCCGGGGGCGATGCATCTACACGATGTGACAGCGTTACATCGTCACTGTTGTGACACAAGTCTGTGTCCACGTGGCAGCCATCATGTCAGCGCCGCGCCGCCGCCAGCTGTCACGTGAGCGCCGTCCGTCCGTGTCTGATGTGACGTCACGGCCATCCCCCGGGGGCGATGCATCTACACGATGTGATAAACGACAGCGTTACATCGTCACTGTTGTGACACAAGTCTGTGTCCACGTGGCACCCATCATGTCAGCGCCGCGCCGCCGCCAGCTGTCACGTGACCGTCCGTGTCTGATGTGACGTCACGGCCATCCCTCGGGGGCGATGCATCTACACGATGTGATAAACGACAGCGTTACATCGTCACTGTTGTGACACAAGTCTGTGTCCACGTGGCACCCATCATGTCAGCGCCGCGCCGCCGCCAGCTGTCACGTGACCGTCCGTGTCTGATGTGACGTCACGGCCATCCCTCGGGGGCGATGCATCTACACGATGTGATAAACGACAGCGTTCTATCGTCACTGTTGTGACACAAGTCTGTGTCCACGTGGCACCCATCATGTCAGCGCCGCGCCGCCGCCAGCTGTCACGTGACCGTCCGTGTCTGATGTGACGTCACGGTCATCCCCCGGGGGCGATGCATTTACACGATGTGATAAACGACAGCGTTCCATCGTCACTGTTGTGACACAAGTCTGTGTCCACGTGGCACCCATCATGTCAGCGCCGCGCCGCCGCCAGCTGTCACGTGACCGTCCGTGTCTGATGTGACGTCACGGTCATCCCCCGGGGGCGATGCATTTACACGATGTGATAAACGACAGCGTTCCATCGTCACTGTTGTGACACAAGTCTGTGTCCACGTGGCACCCATCATGTCAGCGCCGCGCCGCCGCCAGCTGTCACGTGACCGTCCGTGTCTGATGTGACGTCACAGCCATCCCCCGGGGGCGATGCATCTACATGATGTGATAAACGACAGCTTTACATCGTCACTGTTGTGACACAAGTCTGTGTCCACGTGGCACCCATCATGTCAGCGCCGCGCCGCCGCCAGCTGTGACGTGACCGTCCGTGTCTGATGTGACGTCACGGTCATCCCCCGGGGGCGATGCATTTACACGATGTGATAAACGACAGCGTTACATCGTCACTGTTGTGACACAAGTCTGTGTCCACGTGGCACCCATCATGTCAGCGCCGCGCCGCCGCCAGCTGTCACGTGACCGTCCGTGTCTGATGTGACGTCACGGTCATCCCCCGGGAGCGATGCATTTACACGATGTGATAAACGACAGCGTTCCATCGTCACTGTTGTGACACAAGTCTGTGTCCACGTGGCACCCATCATGTCAGCGCCGCGCCGCCGCCAGCTGTCACGTGACCGTCCGTGTCTGATGTGACGTCACGGCCATCTCTCGGGGGCTATGCATCTACATGATGTGATAAACGACAGCTTTACATCGTCACTGTTGTGACACAAGTCTGTGTCCACGTGGCACCCATCATGTCAGCGCCGCGCCGCCGCCAGCTGTGACGTGACCGTCCGTGTCTGATGTGACGTCACGGTCATCCCCCGGGGGCGATGCATTTACACGATGTGATAAACGACAGCGTTACATCGTCACTGTTGTGACACAAGTCTGTGTCCACGTGGCACCCATCATGTCAGCGCCGCGCCGCCGCCAGCTGTCACGTGACCGTCCGTGTCTGATGTGACGTCACGGTCATCCCCCGGGAGCGATGCATTTACACGATGTGATAAACGACAGCGTTCCATCGTCACTGTTGTGACACAAGTCTGTGTCCACGTGGCACCCATCATGTCAGCGCCGCGCCGCCGCCAGCTGTCACGTGACCGTCCGTGTCTGATGTGACGTCACAGCCATCCCCCGGGGGCGATGCATCTACATGATGTGATAAACGACAGCGTTACATCGTCACTGTTGTGACACAAGTCTGTGTCCACGTGGCACCCATCATGTCAGCGCCGCGCCGCCGCCAGCTGTCACGTGACCGTCCGTGTCTGATGTGATGTCACGGCCATCTCTCGGGGGCTATGCATCTACATGATGTGATAAACGACAGCTTTACACCGTGACTGTTGTGACACAAGTCTGTGTCCACGTGGCACCCATCATGTCAGCGCCGCGCCGCCGCCAGCTGTCACGTGACCGTCCGTGTCTGATGTGACGTCACGGCCATCCCCCGGGGACGATGCATTCTACACGATGTGATAAACGACAGCGTTACATCGTCATTGTTGTGACACAAGTCTGTGTCCACGTGGCACCCATCATGTCAGCGCCGCGCCGCCGCCAGCTGTCACGTGACCGTCCGTGTCTGATGTGACGTCACGGCCATCCCCCGGGGACGATGCATCTACACGATGTGATAAACGACAGCGTTACATCGTCCTTGTTGTGACACAAGTCTGTGTCCACGTGGCACCCATCATGTCAGCGCCGCGCCGCCGCCAGCTGTCACGTGACCGTCCGTGTCTGATGTGACGTCACGGCCATCCTTTGGGGGCGATGCATCTACATGATGTGATAAACGACAGCGTTACATCGTGACTGTTGTGACACAAGTCTGTGTCCACGTGGCACCCATCATGTCAGCGCCGCGCCGCCGCCACCTGTCACGTGACCGCCGTCCGTCCGTGTCTGATGTGACGTCACGGCCATCCCCCGGGGGCGATGCATCTACACGATGTGACAGCGTTAAATCGTCACTGTTGTAACACAAGTCTGTGTCCACGTGGCAGCCATCATGTCAGCGCCGCGCCGCCGCCAGCTGTCACGTGACCGCCGGTCGTCCGTGTCTGATGTGACGTCACGGCCATCCCCCGGGGGCGATGCATCTACACGATGTGACAGCGTTACATCGTCACTGTTGTGACACAAGTCTGTGTCCACGTGGCAGCCATCATGTCAGCGCCGCGCCGCCGCCAGCTGTCACGTGAGCGCCGTCCGTCCGTGTCTGATGTGACGTCACGGCCATCCCCCGGGGGCGATGCATCTACACGATGTGATAAACGACAGCGTTACATCGTCACTGTTGTGACACAAGTCTGTGTCCACGTGGCACCCATCATGTCAGCGCCGCGCCGCCGCCAGCTGTCACGTGACCGTCCGTGTCTGATGTGACGTCACGGCCATCCCTCGGGGGCGATGCATCTACACGATGTGATAAACGACAGCGTTACATCGTCACTGTTGTGACACAAGTCTGTGTCCACGTGGCACCCATCATGTCAGCGCCGCGCCGCCGCCAGCTGTCACGTGACCGTCCGTGTCTGATGTGACGTCACGGCCATCCCTCGGGGGCGATGCATCTACACGATGTGATAAACGACAGCGTTCTATCGTCACTGTTGTGACACAAGTCTGTGTCCACGTGGCACCCATCATGTCAGCGCCGCGCCGCCGCCAGCTGTCACGTGACCGTCCGTGTCTGATGTGACGTCACGGTCATCCCCCGGGGGCGATGCATTTACACGATGTGATAAACGACAGCGTTCCATCGTCACTGTTGTGACACAAGTCTGTGTCCACGTGGCACCCATCATGTCAGCGCCGCGCCGCCGCCAGCTGTCACGTGACCGTCCGTGTCTGATGTGACGTCACGGTCATCCCCCGGGGGCGATGCATTTACACGATGTGATAAACGACAGCGTTCCATCGTCACTGTTGTGACACAAGTCTGTGTCCACGTGGCACCCATCATGTCAGCGCCGCGCCGCCGCCAGCTGTCACGTGACCGTCCGTGTCTGATGTGACGTCACAGCCATCCCCCGGGGGCGATGCATCTACATGATGTGATAAACGACAGCTTTACATCGTCACTGTTGTGACACAAGTCTGTGTCCACGTGGCACCCATCATGTCAGCGCCGCGCCGCCGCCAGCTGTGACGTGACCGTCCGTGTCTGATGTGACGTCACGGTCATCCCCCGGGGGCGATGCATTTACACGATGTGATAAACGACAGCGTTACATCGTCACTGTTGTGACACAAGTCTGTGTCCACGTGGCACCCATCATGTCAGCGCCGCGCCGCCGCCAGCTGTCACGTGACCGTCCGTGTCTGATGTGACGTCACGGTCATCCCCCGGGAGCGATGCATTTACACGATGTGATAAACGACAGCGTTCCATCGTCACTGTTGTGACACAAGTCTGTGTCCACGTGGCACCCATCATGTCAGCGCCGCGCCGCCGCCAGCTGTCACGTGACCGTCCGTGTCTGATGTGACGTCACGGCCATCTCTCGGGGGCTATGCATCTACATGATGTGATAAACGACAGCTTTACATCGTCACTGTTGTGACACAAGTCTGTGTCCACGTGGCACCCATCATGTCAGCGCCGCGCCGCCGCCAGCTGTGACGTGACCGTCCGTGTCTGATGTGACGTCACGGTCATCCCCCGGGGGCGATGCATTTACACGATGTGATAAACGACAGCGTTACATCGTCACTGTTGTGACACAAGTCTGTGTCCACGTGGCACCCATCATGTCAGCGCCGCGCCGCCGCCAGCTGTCACGTGACCGTCCGTGTCTGATGTGACGTCACGGTCATCCCCCGGGAGCGATGCATTTACACGATGTGATAAACGACAGCGTTCCATCGTCACTGTTGTGACACAAGTCTGTGTCCACGTGGCACCCATCATGTCAGCGCCGCGCCGCCGCCAGCTGTCACGTGACCGTCCGTGTCTGATGTGACGTCACAGCCATCCCCCGGGGGCGATGCATCTACATGATGTGATAAACGACAGCGTTACATCGTCACTGTTGTGACACAAGTCTGTGTCCACGTGGCACCCATCATGTCAGCGCCGCGCCGCCGCCAGCTGTCACGTGACCGTCCGTGTCTGATGTGATGTCACGGCCATCTCTCGGGGGCTATGCATCTACATGATGTGATAAACGACAGCTTTACACCGTGACTGTTGTGACACAAGTCTGTGTCCACGTGGCACCCATCATGTCAGCGCCGCGCCGCCGCCAGCTGTCACGTGACCGTCCGTGTCTGATGTGACGTCACGGCCATCCCCCGGGGACGATGCATCTACACGATGTGATAAACGACAGCGTTACATCGTCATTGTTGTGACACAAGTCTGTGTCCACGTGGCACCCCATCATGTCAGCGCCGCGCCGCCGCCAGCTGTCACGTGACCGTCCGTGTCTGATGTGACGTCACGGCCATCCCCCGGGGACGATGCATCTACACGATGTGATAAACGACAGCGTTACATCGTCCTTGTTGTGACACAAGTCTGTGTCCACGTGGCACCCATCATGTCAGCGCCGCGCCGCCGCCAGCTGTCACGTGACCGTCCGTGTCTGATGTGACGTCACGGCCATCCTTTGGGGGCGATGCATCTACATGATGTGATAAACGACAGCGTTACATCGTGACTGTTGTGACACAAGTCTGTGTCCACGTGGCACCCATCATGTCAGCGCCGCGCCGCCGCCACCTGTCACGTGACCGCCGTCCGTCCGTGTCTGATGTGACGTCACGGCCATCTCTTGGGGGCGATGCATCTACACGATGTGATAAACGACAGCGTTACATCGTCACTGTTGTGACACAAGTCTGTGTCCACGTGGCACCCATCATGTCAGCGCCGCGCCGCCGCCAGCTGTCACGTGACCGTCCGTGTCTGATGTGACGTCACGGCCATCCTTTGGGGGCGATGCATCTACATGATGTGATAAACGACAGCGTTACATCGTGACTGTTGTGACACAAGTCTGTGTCCACGTGGCACCCATCATGTCAGCGCCGCGCCGCCGCCAGCTGTCACGTGACCGTCCGTGTCTGATGTGACGTCACGGCCATCCTTTGGGGGCGATGCATCTACATGATGTGATAAACGACAGCGTTACATCGTCACTGTTGTGACACAAGTCTGTGTCCACGTGGCACCCATCATGTCAGCGCCGCGCCGCCGCCAGCTGTCACGTGACCGTCCGTGTCTGATGTGACGTCACGGCCATCCTTTGGGGGCGATGCATCTACACGATGTGATAAACGACAGCGTTACATCGTCACTGTTGTGACACAAGTCTGTGTCCACGTGGCACCCATCATGTCAGCGCTGCGCCGCCGCCAGCTGTCACGTGACCGCCGTCCGTCCGTGTCTGATGTGACGTCACGGCCATCCCCCGGGGGCGATGCATCTACACGATGTGATAAACGACAGCGTAACATCGTCACTGTTGTGACACAAGTCTGTGTCCACGTGGCAGCCATCATGTCAGCGCCGCGCCGCCGCCAGCTGTCACGTGACCGCCGTCCGTCCGTGTCTGATGTGACGTCACGGCCATCCCTCGTTGACGATGTATCTACACGATGTGATAGGCACACGTGAGGGGGGGGGGGCGAGTTGACATTTTATAGCGGTTACATTATGTTAACTAATCCACCGCGATATACAATATTTTATAGTAGCCTCCTGTTTTATAAAAATAAATAAGATAAAAAAAATTGTTTTGGCTAGTCCTTTTATAACCAAAGAAAAAATAGAAAAGACAAAAGTTTCCTCTGCTGGCCTGATAAATCAATCATTAAAGCAAACTATCGCGTTTTGATTCGTTCATAAAAATGAGTACTGGTCCCTTCAGAATTTGTTAACTATCTTAAAGATTACTTTCTGACTGAAACGAACAATAGTCATTTTCCTCAATCATTCGGCTAGGTTTAGTTATAATAAAGTTGTAGTGTTATGTTATTTCAAACCAATAAACCATTTTGTTTATCAGCTCAATTTAAAAGATTTCTTGCAGCGGTTACGAAGGCATGGAGACTTTGTACAAGGGAAAGCTTTTAGTGAAAGTAAACAAACAGGGATAAGGGACAAACATCTGTGATACAGCCCAACTAAAAAAAAAACTGTCTGGCCAAGGGTGACTTGATTTGAAAACTTATTTTGGTACCATGAAAACGCTACCTTGCAGGAGTACACAGGTGTAAACAAATCACTCAGCGATTTATTAAAATTTGCTCATTTAATTCGATTTCAATAATTTAATAACAAAAATTTCTTGTCAAAGAGAGGTTTGTTGCCTCAAATTTTTTCCTTGCAATGAGTAATGAATAAAACAAATCAGTACCTAACAAACCTTTGTACTGTGTTAAAATATGCCAATTATAAATAGTAAAATATCATTAAATTAAGAGTCTTGGTAACACCTTTCTGGTTTTTAATGGACTCTTTGAAGTGATATA
>CM061531.1:5189871-5331029 GCA_030545055.2 Neoaliturus tenellus
CAGCCAGGTCCGCCCAGTACACGTATTATCCTGAGGTAGACTGTCGGGTCGGCGCTGTGGTCTTCCCTACATTACACAGAAGCTCTGTGTAACCGGTCAGAGCCAGGTCCGCCCAGTACACGTATTATCCCGGGGTAGACTGTCGGGTCGGCGCTGTGGTCTTCCCTACATTTTACAGAAGCTCTGTGTCACCGGTCAGAGCCAGGTCCGCCCAGTACACGTATTATCCCGGGGTAGACTGTCGGGTCGGCCCTGTGGTCTTCCCTCCATTACACAGAAGCTCTGTGTAACCGGTCAGAGCCAGGTCCGCCCAGTACACGTATTATCCCGGGGTAGACTGTCGGGTCGGCGCTGTGGTCTTCCCTACATTACACAGAAGCTCTGTGTAACCGTTCAGAGCCAGGTCCGCCCAGTACACGTATTATCCCGGGTAGACTGTCGGGTCGGCGCTGTGGTCTTTCCTTCATTACACAGAAGCTCTGTGTAACCGGTCACAGCCAGGTCCGCCCAGTACACGTATAACCTGAGGTATACTGTTGGGTCGGTTCTGTGGTCTTCCCTACATTACACAGAAGCTCTGTGTAACCGGTCATAGCCAGATAAGCCTAGTACACGTATTATCCTGGGGTAGACTGTCGGGTCTGCGCTGTGGTCTTCCCTCCATTACACAGAAAACCTGTGTAACCGGTCAGAGTCAGGTCTCCCCAGTACGTATTATCCCGGTGTAGGCCTTCGGGTCGGCGCTGTGGTCTTCCTCCATTACACAGAAGCTCTTTGTTACCGGTCAGAGCCAGGTCCGCCTAGTACACGTATTTACCCGGGGTAGACTGTCGGGTCGGCGCTGTGGTCTTCCCTCCATTACACAGAAGCTCTGTGTAACCGGTCAGAGCCAGATAAGAATAGTACAAATATTATCCTGGGGTAGACTGTCGGGTCTGCGCTGTGGTCTTCCCTCCATTACACCAAACTCTGTGTAACCGGTCACAGCCAGTCTCCCCAGTACGTATTATCCCGGGGTAGACTGTCGGGTCGGCGCTGTGGTCTTCCCTACATTACACAAAAACTCTGTGTAACCGGCCACAGCCAGGTCCGCCTAGTACACGTATTATCCTAGGGTAGACTGTCGGGTCGGCGCTGTGGTCTTCCCTCCATTACACAAAAGCTCTGTGTAACCGGTCAGAGCCAGATAAGCCTAGTACACGTATTATCCTGGGGTAGACTGTCGGGTCGGCGCTGTGGTCTTCCCTCCATTACACAAAAGCTCTGTGTAATCGGTCAGAGCCAGATAAGCCTAGTACACGTATTATCCTCGGGTAGACTGTCGGGTCGGCGCTGTGGTCTTCCCTCCATTACACGGAAGCTCTGTGTAACCGGTCAGAGCCAGGTCCGCCTAGTACAAGTATTATCCCGGGTAGACTGTCGGGTCGGCGCTGTGGTCTTCCCTCTATTACACAGAAGCTCTGTGTAACCGGTCAGAGCCAGGTCCGCCTAGTACACGTATTATCCCGGGGTAGACTGTCGGGTCGGCGCTGTGGTCTTCCCTCCATTACACAAAAGCTCTGTGTAACCGGTCAGAGCCAGATAAGCCTAGTACACGTATTATCCTGGGTAGACTGTCGGGTCGGCGCTGTGGTCTTCCCTCCATTACACAAAAGCTCTGTGTAATCGGTCAGAGCCAGATAAGCCTAGTACACGTATTATCCTCGGGTAGACTGTCGGGTCGGCGCTGTGGTCTTCCTCCATTACACGGAAGCTCTGTGTAACCGGTCAGAGCCAGGTCCGCCTAGTACAAGTATTATCCCGGGGTAGACTGTCGGGTCGGCGCTGTGGTCTTCCCTCTATTACACAGAAGCTCTGTGTAACCGGTCAGAGCCAGGTCCGCCTAGTACAAGTATTATCCCGGGGTAGACTGTCGGTCGGCGCTGTGGTCTTCCCTCTATTACACAGAAGCTCTGTGTAACCGGTCAGAGCCAGGTTCGCCTAGTACAAGTATTATCCCGGGGTAGACTGTCGGGTCGGCACTATGGTCTTCCTCTATTACACGGAAGCTCTGTGTAACCGGTCAGAGCAGGTCCGGCTAGTACAAGTATTATCCTGGGGTAGACTGTCGGGTCGGCGCTGTGGTCTTCCCTCCATTACACAGAAGCTCTGTGTAACCGGTCAGAGCCAGGTCCGCCTAGTACACGTATTATCCCGGGGTAGACTGTCGGGTCCGGCGCTGTGGTCTTCCCTCCATTACACGGAAGCTCTGTGTAACCGGTCAGAGCCAGGTCCGTCCAGTACACATATTATCCCGGAATAGACTGTCGGGTCGGCGCTGTGGTCTTCCCTCCATTACACAGAAGCTCTGTGTAACCGGTCAGAGCCAGGTCCGCCTAGTGCACGTATTATCCCGGGGTAGACTGTCGGGTCGGCGCTGTGGTCTTCCCTCCATTACACAGAAGCTCTGTGTAACCGGTCAGAGCCAGGTCCACCTAGTACACGTATTATACCGGGGTAGACTGTCGGGTCGGCACTGTGGTCTTCCCTTCATTACACAGAAGCTCTGTGTAACAGTCAGAGCCAGGTCCGCCTAGTACACGTATTATCCCGGGGTAGACTGTCGGGTCGGCGCTGTGGTCTTTCCTTCATTACACAGAAGCTCTCTGTAACCGGTCACAGCCAGGTCCGCCTAGTGCACGTATTATCCGGGGTAGACTGTCGGGTCGGCGTTGTGGTCTTCCCTACATTACACAGAAGCTCTGTGTAACCGGTCACAGCCAGGTCCGCCTAGTGCACGTATTATCCCGGGGTAGACTGTCGGGTCGGCGCTGTGGTCTTTCCTTTATTACACAGAAGCTCTGTGTAACCGGTCACAGCCAGGTCCGCCAGTACACGTATTATCCTGAGGTAGACTGTCGGGTCGGCGCTGTGGTCTTCCCTACATTACACAGAAGCTCTGTGTAACCGGTCAGAGCCAGGTCCGCCCAGTACACGTATTATCCCGGTGTAGACTGTCGGGTCGGCGCTGTGGTCTTTCCTACATTACACAGAAGCTCTGTGTAACCGGTCAGAGCCAGGTCCGCCCAGTACACGTATTATCCCGGGGTAGACTGTCGGGTCGGCGCTGTGGTCTTCCCTACATTTTACAGAAGCTCTGTGTAACCGGTCAGAGCCAGGTCCGCCCAGTACACGTATTATCCCGGGGTAGACTGTCGGGTCGGCCCTGTGGTCTTCCCTCCATTACACAGAAGCTCTGTGTAACCGGTCAGAGCCAGGTCCGCCCAGTACACGTATTATCCCGGGGTAGACTGTCGGGTCGGCGCTGTGGTCTTCCCTACATTACACAGAAGCTCTGTGTAACCGTTCAGAGCCAGGTCCGCCCAGTACACGTATTATCCCGGGGTAGACTGTCGGGTCGGCGCTGTGGTCTTTCCTTCATTACACAGAAGCTCTGTGTAACCGGTCACAGCCAGGTCTTCCCAGTACACGTATTAACCTGAGGTAGACTGTTGGGTCGGCGCTGTGGTCTTCCCTACATTACACAGAAGCTCTGTGTAACCGGTCATAGCCAGATAAGCCTAGTACACGTATTATCCTGGGGTAGACTGTCGGGTCTGCGCTGTGGTCTTCCCTCCATTACACAGAAAACCTGTGTAACCGGTCAGAGTCAGGTCTCCCCAGTACGTATTATCCCGGTGTAGGCCTTCGGGTCGGCGCTGTGGTCTTCCCTCCATTACACAGAAGCTCTTTGTAACCGGTCAGAGCCAGGTCCGCCTAGTACACGTATTATCCCGGGGTAGACTGTCGGGTCGGCGCTGTGGTCTTCCCTCCATTACACAGAAGCTCTGTGTAACCGGTCAGAGCCAGGTCTCCCCAGTACGTATTATCCCGGGGTAGACTGTCGGGTCGGCGCTGTGGTCTTCCCTACATTACACAAAAACTCTGTGTAACCGGCCAGAGCCAGGTCCGCCTAGTACACGTATTATCCTAGGGTAGACTGTCGGGTCGGCGCTGTGGTCTTCCCTCCATTACACAAAAGCTCTGTGTAACCGGTCAGAGCCAGATAAGCCTAGTACACGTATTATCCTGGGGTAGACTGTCGGGTCGGCGCTGTGGTCTTCCCTCCATTACACAAAAGCTCTGTGTAATCGGTCAGAGCCAGATAAGCCTAGTACACGTATTATCCTCGGGTAGACTGTCGGGTTGGCGCTGTGGTCTTCCCTCCATTACACAGAAGCTCTGTGTAACCGGTCAGAGCCAGGTCCGCCTAGTACACGTATTATCCCGGTGTACACTGTCGGTTCGGCGCTGTAGTCTTCCCTCCATTACACTGAAGCTCTGTGTAACCGGTCAGAGCCAGGTCCGACCAGTACACGTATTATCCCGGGGTACACTGTCGGGTCGGCGCCGTGGTCTTCTCTACATTACACAGAAGCTCTGTGTAACCGGTCAGAGCCAGGTCAGCCTAGTACACGTATTATCCCGGGGTAGACTGTCGGGTCGGCGCTGTGGTCTTCCCTCCATTACACAGAAGCTCTGTGTGTAACCGGGCAGAGCCAAATAAGTGTAGTTCCTGGGTTCGGGACGGCGCTGTGGTCTTCCCTCTATTACACAGAAGCTCTGTGTAACCGGTCAGAGCCAGGTCCGCCTAGTACACGTATTATCCCGGGGTAGACTGTCGGGTCGGCACTATGGTCTTCCCTCTATTACACTTAAGCTCTGTGTAACCGGTCAGAGCCAGGTCCGCCTAGTAGTAGTATTATCCCGGGGTAGACTGTCGGGTCGGCGCTGTGGTCTTCCCTCCATTACACAGAAGCTCTGTGTAACCGGTCAGAGCCAGGTCCGCCTAGTACAAGTATTATCCCGGGGTAGACTGTCGGGTCGGCGCTGTGGTCTTCCCTCTATTACACAGAAGCTCTGTGTAACCGGTCAGAGCCAGGGCCGCCTAGTACACGTATTATCCCGGGGTAGACTGTCGGGTCGGCGCTGTGGTCTTTCCTCTATTACACAGAAGCTCTGTGTAACCGGTCAGAGCCAGGTCCGCCTAGTACAAGTATTATCCCGGGGTAGACTGTCGGGTCGGCACTATGGTCTTCCCTCTATTACTCGGAAGCTCTGTGTAACCGATCAGAGCCAGGTCCGCCTAGTACAAGTATTATCCTGGGGTAGACTGTCGGGTCGGCGCTGTGGTCTTCCATCCATTACACAGAAGCTCTGTGTAACCGGTCAGAGCCAGGTCCGCCTAGTACACGTATTATCCCGGGTAGACTGTCGGTCGGCGCTGTGGTCTTCCCTCCATTACACAGAAGCTCTATGTAACCGGTCAGAGCCAGGTCCGCCCAGTACACGTATTATCCCGGGTAGACTGTCGGGTCGGCGCTGTGGTCTTCCCTACATTACACAGAAGCTCTGTGTTACCGGTCAGAGCCAGGTCTCCCCAGTACGTATTATCCCGGTGTACACTGTCGGGTCGGCGCTGTGGTCTTCCCTCCATTACACAGAAGCTCTGTGTAACCGGTCACAGCCAGGTCCGCCTAGTACACGTATTATCCCGGGGTAGACTGTCGGGTCGGCACTGTGGTCTTCCCTCCATTACACAAAAGCTCTGTGTAATCGGTCAGAGCCAGATAAGCCTAGTACACGTATTATCCTCGGGTAGACTGTCGGGTCGGCGCTGTGGTCTTCCCTCCATTACACAGAAGCTCTGTGTAACCGGTCAGAGCCAGGTCCGCCTAGTACACGTATTATCCCGGTGTACACTGTCGGTTCGGCGCTGTAGTCTTCCCTCCATTACACTGAAGCTCTGTGTAACCGGTCAGAGCCAGGTCCGACCAGTACACGTATTATCCCGGGTACACTGTCGGGTCGGCGCCGTGGTCTTCCCTACATTACACAGAAGCTCTGTGTAACCGGTCAGAGCCAGGTCAGCCTAGTACACGTATTATCCCGGGGTAGACTGTCGGGTCGGCGCTGTGGTCTTCCCTCCATTACACAGAAGCTCTGTGTGTAACCGGGCAGAGCCAAATAAGTGTAGTTCCTGGGTTCGGGTCGGCGCTGTGGTCTTCCCTCTATTACACAGAAGCTCTGTGTAACCGGTCAGAGCCAGGTCCGCCTAGTACACGTATTATCCCGGGTAGACTGTCGGGTCGGCACTATGGTCTTCCCTCTATTACACAGAAGCTCTGTGTAACCGGTCAGAGCCAGGTCCGCCTAGTACAAGTATTATCCCGGGGTAGACTGTCGGGTCGGCGCTGTGGTCTTCCCTCCATTACACGGAAGCTCTGTGTAACCGGTCAGAGCCAGGTCCGCCTAGTACAAGTATTATCCCGGGGTAGACTGTCGGGTCGGCGCTGTGGTTTTCCCTCTATTACACAGAAGCTCTGTGTAACCGGTCAGAGCCAGGTCCGCCTAGTACACGTATTATCCCGGGGTAGACTGTCGGGTCGGCGCTGTGGTCTTTCCTCTATTACACAGAAGCTCTGTGTAACCGGTCAGAGCCAGGTCCGCCTAGTACAAGTATTATCCCGGGGTAGACTGTCGGGTCGGCACTATGGTCTTCCCTCTATTACACGGAAGCTCTGTGTAACCGGTCAGAGCCAGGTCTGCCTAGTACAAGTATTATCCTGGGGTAGACTGTCGGGTCGGCGCTGTGGTCTTCCATCCATTACACAGAAGCTCTGTGTAACCGGTCAGAGCCAGGTCCGCCTAGTACACGTATTATCCCGGGGTAGACTGTCGGGTCGGCGCTGTGGTCTTCCCTCCATTACACGGAAGCTCTGTGTAACCGGTCAGAGCCAGGTCCGCCCAGTACACATATTATCCCGGGGTAGACTGTCGGGTCGGCACTGTGGTCTTCCCCTCCATTACACAGAAGCTCTGTGTAACCGGTCAGAGCCAGGTCCGCCTAGTGCACGTATTATCCCGGGGTAGACTGTCGGGTCGGCGCTGTGGTCTTCCCTCCATTACACAGAAGCTCTGTGTAACCGGTCAGAGCCAGGTCCGCCTAGTACACGTATTATCCCGGGGTAGACTGTCGGGTCGGCACTGTGGTCTTCCCTCCATTACACAGAAGCTCTGTGTAACCGGTCAGAGCCAGGTCCGCCTAGTACACGTATTATCCCGGGGTAGACTGTCGGGTCGGCGCTGTGGTCTTTCCTCATTACACAGAAGCTCTCTGTAACCGGTCACAGCCAGGTCCGCCTAGTGCACGTATTATCCCGGGGTAGACTGTCGGGTCGGCCTTGTGGTCTTCCCTACATTACACAGAAGCTCTGTGTACCGGTCACAGTCAGGTCCGCCTAGTGCACGTATTATCCCGGGGTAGACTGTCGGGTCGGCGCTGTGGTCTTTCCTTCATTACACAGAAGCTCTGTGTAACCGGTCACAGCCAGGTCCGCCCAGTACACGTATTATCCTGAGGTAGACTGTCGGGTCGGCGCTGTGGTCTTCCCTACATTACACAGAAGCTCTGTGTAACCGGTCAGAGGCCAGGTCCGCCCAGTACACGTATTATCCCGGGGTAGACTGTCGGTCGGCGCTGTGGTCTTCCCTACATTACACAGAAGCTCTGTGTAACCGGTCAGAGCCAGGTCCGCCCAGTACACGTATTATCCCGGGGTAGACTGTCGGGTCGGCGCTGTGGTCTTCCCTACATTACACAGAAGCTCTGTGTAACCGGTCAGAGCCAGGTCCGCCCAGTACACGTATTATCCCGGGGTAGACTGTCGGGTCGGCGCTGTGGTCTTCCCTCCATTGCACAGAAGCTCTGTGTAACCGGTCAGAGCCAGGTCCGCCCAGTACACGTATTATCCCGGGGTAGACTGTCGGGTCGGCGCTGTGGTCTTCCCTACATTACACAGAAGCTCTGTGTAACCGTTCAGAGCCAGGTCCGCCCAGTACACGTATTATCCCGGGGTAGACTGTCGGGTCGGCGCTGTGGTCTTTCCTTCATTACACAGAAGCTCTGTGTAACCGGTCACAGCTAGGTCCGCCCAGTACACGTATTATCCTGAGGTAGACTGTTGGGTCGGCGCTGTGGTCTTCCCTACATTACACAGAAGCTCTGTGTAACCGGTCAGAGCCAGGTCCGCCCAGTACACGTATTATCCCGGGGTAGACTGTCGGGTCGGCGCTGTGGTCTTCCCTACATTACACAGAAGCTCTGTGTAACCGGTCAGAGCCAGGTCCGCCCAGTACACGTATTATCCCGGGGTAGACTGTCGGGTCGGCGCTGTGGTCTTTCCTCCATTACACAGAAGCTCTGTGTAACCGGTCAGAGCCAGGTCCGCCAGTACACGTATTATCCCGGGTAGACTGTCGGGTCGGCGCTGTGGTCTTCCTACATTACACAGAAGCTCTGTGTAACCAGTCAGAGCCAGGTCTCCACAGTACGTATTATCCGGTGTACACTGTCGGGTCGGCGCTGTGGTCTTCCCTCCATTACACAGAAGCTCTGTGTAACCGGTCACAGCCAGGTCCGCCTAGTACACGTATTATCCCGGGGTAGACTGTCGGGTCGGCGCTGTGGTCTTCCCTCCATTACACAGAAGCTCTGTGTAACCGGTCAGAGCCAGGTCCGCCCAGTACACGTATTATCCCGAGGTACACTGTAAGGTCGGCGCTGTGGTCTTCCCTCCATTACACAGAAGCTCTGTGTAACCGGTCAGAGCCAGATAAGCCTAGTACACGTATTATCCCGAGGTACACTGTCGGGTCGGCGCCGTGGTCTTCCCTCATTACACAGAAGCTCTGTGTAACCGGTCAGAGCCAGGTCAGCCCAGTACACGTATTATCCCGGGTAGACTGTCGGGTCGGCGCTGTGGTCTTCCCTCCATTACACAGAAGCTCTGTGTAACCGGTCACAGCCAGGTCCGCCTAGTACACGTATTATCCCGGGGTAGACTGTCGGGTCGGCGCTGTGGTCTTCCCTCCATTACACAGAAGCTCTGTGTAACCGGTCAGAGCCAGATAAGCCTAGTACACGTATTATCCCGAGGTACACTGTCGGGTCGGTGCCGTGGTCTTCCCTACATTACACAGAAGCTCTGTGTAACCGGTCAGAGCCAGGTCCGCCTAGTACACGTATTATCCCGGGGTAGACTGTCGGGTCGGCGCTGTGGTCTTCCCTCCATTACACAGAAGCTCTGTGAAACCGGTCAGAGCCAGATAAGCCTAGTACACGTATTATCCCGAGGTACACTGTCGGGTCGGCGCCGTGGTCTTCCCTAAATTACACAGAAGCTCTGTGTATCCGGTCAGAGCCAGGTCTCCCCAGTACGTATTATCCCGGGGTAGACTGTCGGGTCGGCGCTGTGGTCTTCCCTCCATTACACAGAAGCTCTGTGTAACCGGTCAGAGCCAGGTCCGACAAGTACACGTATTATCCCGGGGTACACTGACGGGTCGGCGGTGTGGTCTTCCCTCCATTACACAGAAGCTCTGTGTAACCGGTCAGAGCCAGGTCTCCCCAGTACGTATTATCCCGGTGTAGACTGTCGGGTCGGCGCTGTGGTCTTCCCTCCATTACACAGAAGCTCTGTGTAACCGGTCAGAGCCAGATAAGCCTAGTACACGTATTATCCTGGGGTAGACTGTCGGGTCTGCGCTGTGGTCTTCCCTCCATTACACAGAAGCTCTGTGTAACCGGTCAGAGCCAGATAAGCCTAGTACACGTATTATCCCGAGGTACACTGTCGGGTCGGCGCCGTGGTCTTCCTAAATTACACAGAAGCTCTGTGTATCCGGTCAGAGCCAGGTCTCCCCAGTACGTATTATCCCGGGGTAGACTGTCGGGTCGGCGCTGTGGTCTTCCCTCCATTACACAGAAGCTCTGTGTAACCGGTCAGAGCCAGGTCCGACAAGTACACGTATTATCCCGGGGTACACTGACGGGTCGGCGGTGTGGTCTTCCCTCCATTACACAGAAGCTCTGTGTAACCGGTCAGAGCCAGGTCTCCCCAGTACGTATTATCCCGGTGTAGACTGTCGGGTCGGCGCTGTGGTCTTCCCTCCATTACACAGAAGCTCTGTGTAACCGGTCAGAGCCAGATAAGCCTAGTACACGTATTATCCTGGGGTAGACTGTCGAGTCTGCGCTGTGGTCTTCCCTCCATTACACAGAAGCTCTGTGTAACCGGTCAGAGTCAGGTCTCCCCAGTACGTATTATCCCGGTGTAGGCCTTCGGGTCGGCGCTGTGGTCTTCACTCCATTACACAGAAGCTCTTTGTAACCGGTCAGAGCCAGGTCCGCCTAGTACACGTATTATCCCGGGGTAGACTGTCGGGTCGGCGCTGTGGTCTTCCCTCCATTACACAGAAGCTCTGTGTAACCGGTCAGAGCCAGATAAGAATAGTACAAATATTATCCTGGGGTAGACTGTCGGGTCTGCGCTGTGGTCTTCCCTCCATTACACCGAAGCTCTGTGTAACCGGTCAGAGCCAGGTCTCCCCAGTACGTATTATCCCGGGGTAGACTGTCGGGTCGGCGCTGTGGTCTTCCCTACATTACACAAAAACTCTGTGTAATCGGTCAGAGCCAGATAAGCCTAGTACACGTATTATCCTCGGGTAGACTGTCGGGTCGGCGCTGTGGTCTTCCCTCCATTACACAGAAGCTCTGTGTAACCGGTCAGAGCCAGGTCCGCCTAGTACACGTATTATCCCGGTGTACACTGTCGGTTCGGCGCTGTAGTCTTCCCTCCATTACACTGAAGCTCTGTGTAACCGGTTAGAGCCAGGTCCGACCAGTACACGTATTATCCCGGGGTACACTGTCGGGTCGGCGCCGTGGTCTTCCCTACATTACACAGAAGCTCTGTGTAACCGGTCAGAGCCAGGTCAGCCTAGTACACGTATTATCCCGGGGTAGACTGTCGGGTCGGCGCTGTGGTCTTCCCTCCATTACACAGAAGCTCTGTGTGTAACCGGGCAGAGCCAAATAAGTGTAGTTCCTGGGTTCGGGTTGGCGCTGTGGTCTTCCCTCCATTACACAAAAGCTCTGTGTAACCAGTCAGAGCCAGATAAGCCTAGTACACGTATATCTTGGGGTAGACTATCGGGTCGGCGCTGTGGTCTTCCCTCCATTACACAGAAGCTCTGTGTAACCGGTCAGAGCCAGATAAGTGTAGTTCCTGGGGTCGGGTCGGCGCTGTGGTCTTCGCTCCATTACACAAAAGCTCTGTGTAACCGGTCAGAGCCAGATAAGCCTAGTACACGTATTATCCTAAAGTAGACTGTCGGGTCGGCGCTGAGGTCTTCCCTCCATTACACGGAAGCTCTGTGTAACCGGTCAGAGCCAGGTCCGCCCAGTACACGTATTATCCCGGGGTAGACTGTCGGGTCGGCGCTGTGGTCTTCCCTCCATTACACAAAAGCTCTGTGTAATCGGTCAGAGCCAGATAAGTCTAGTACACGTATTATCCTCGGGTAGACTGTCGGGTCGGCGCTGTGGTCTTCCCTCCATTACACAGAAGCTCTGTGTAACCGGTCAGAGCCAGGTCCGCCTAGTACACGTATTATCCCGGTGTACACTGTCGGTTCGGCGCTGTAGTCTTCCCTCCATTACACTGAAGCTCTGTGTAACCGGTTAGAGCCAGGTCCGACCAGTACACGTATTATCCCGGGGTACACTGTCGGGTCGGCGCCGTGGTCTTCCCTACATTACACAGAAGCTCTGTGTAACCGGTCAGAGCCAGGTCAGCCTAGTACACGTATTATCCCGGGGTAGACTGTCGGGTCGGCGCTGTGGTCTTCCCTCCATTACACAGAAGCTCTGTGTGTAACCGGGCAGAGCCAAATAAGTGTAGTTCCTGGGTTCGGGTTGGCGCTGTGGTCTTCCCTCCATTACACAAAAGCTCTGTGTAACCAGTCAGAGCCAGATAAGCCTAGTACACGTATATCTTGGGGTAGACTATCGGGTCGGCGCTGTGGTCTTCCCTCCATTACACAGAAGCTCTGTGTAACCGGTCAGAGCCAAATAAGTGTAGTTCCTGGGTTCGGGTTGGCGCTGTGGTCTTCCCTCCATTACACAAAAGCTCTGTGTAACCGGTCAGAGCCAGATAAGCCTAGTACACGTATTATCCTGGGGTAGACTGTCAGGTAGGCGCTGTGTCCTTCCCTCCATTACACGGAAGCTCTGTGTAACCGGTCAGAGCCAGATAAGCCTAGTACACGTATTATCCTGGGGTAGACTGTCGGGTCGGCGCTGTGGTCTTCCCTCTATTACACGGAAGCTCTGTGTAACCGGTCAGAGCCAGATAAGCCTAGTACACGTATTATCCTGGGGTAGACTGTCGGGTCGGCGATGTGGTCTTCCCTCTATTACACGGAAGCTCTGTGTAACCGGTCAGAGCCAGGTCCGCCCAGTACACGTATTATCCCGGGGTAGACTGTCGGGTCGGTGCTGTGGTCTTCCCTACATTACACAGAAGCTCTGTGTAACCGGTCAGAGCCAGGTCAGCCCAGTACACGTATTATCCCGGGGTAGACTGTCGGGTCGGCGTGGTGGTCTTCCCTACATTACACAGAAGCTCTGTGTAACCGGTCAGAGCCAGGTCCGCCCAGTACACGTATTATCCCGGGGTAGACTGTCGGGTCGGCGCTGTGGTCTTCCCTACATTACACAGAAGCTCTGTGTAACCGGTCAGAGCCAGGTCCGCCTAGTACACGTATTATCCCGGGGTAGACTGTCGGGTCGGCGCCGTGGTCTTCCCTACATTACACAGAAGCTGTGTGTATCCGGTCAGAGGCAGGTCTCCCCAGTACGTATTATCCCGGGGTAGACTGTCGGGTCGGCGCTGTGGTCTTCCCTCCATTACACAGAAGCTCTGTGTAACCGGTCAGAGCCAGATAAGCCTAGTACACGTATTATCCTGGGGTAGACTGTGTAACGTTTATTCTAGATTTCCCTATTCTTTAGTGATTTTGTTTAAGAAGGGATTCAAATGAAACTGGCACAATTGAAAAATTAGGTTTATTGTACATTTTACTTTAGTCCAAAACCTGTCTCACACTATCATACCTAATCATAAATTCACTTCAAGCCCAATTACAATTTCCACTTAAGTCTCTCTTTTTAATGAGCCCAATTTAAGTTAAAACAAAATCAAATCAAACATACTTCGCAACGCCTTAATATAAAATAAAATAAACGACTAAACCTTTTGTGCTAAAATCTTTTGATCTGGGTCAACCTTGAGCCCTGCAAACAAACAAAATCCCCTTTCTTGCTTAAAAGTAAAAAAAAATAAAATAATCTATACCATACATAATTATTACAAATCATTCATTTCTAACAACAACAACAAAAAATTCCAGTCACAATAAAATATTCCCTTTAAATCTGGTGACAATTCTTTGTTAATAATTTACAATTATTTATTATTTATGTATCAAAGATTTTAAAATTGAAATTAGGAGTTACAATATTTTCTGAATTAATTAAACATAATCAATCTCTGTATTCCAATCTTAGTTTTAAAATTTTCTATTTTAATACATTTACTGGACATTAAAAGAAAATAGATAAAATCAATTTCATTACTGTGGTTGATTTAAATTTAGCAGAGAGAAGGAAACCATGAAAATAAAATAATTAAAATAAATTAAACTTACTACAATATTTGTAGGCTGCTGCATAATCACTGCATGACAAGCACATGACACAACTTATCAACTGAAAGAGGAAGGGTGCCCTCAACACTCTCAATATATAGGGAAGCTGGGCTCTGGAACGTTCTACCCCCCTTACCCCCTTACCTGGCCTCAGCATGTGATCTGTGAACTGATAAAGAAGCTTCTAGATTGTTGGCTTCTGATAGCAAGCAGCTACATGATTTATTCCAACAACAAAACATTATTTCAATATAAAATTTATATTTTTTATTATTTTTTTAATTATTATTATTATTTGAACACGTTACAAAATTTCCCCCTCTCTCTCTGAAATAGAAATTGATTAATACAATTGAAATAATTTTTTGTTTACATTACATCCATAGTTCTAAATTATTTACAATCTTCATTCTTCACATACAAAATCTTCTTTCTTGAAAGACGCTCCCCGTCGGTCACAGAAATGAAGGCCGGAACCCGCTGTGCGAAGATTCACCCTCCCCGAAGGTGTCACTTCCGTAGCGTGCCCCGTGGCGCGGCGCGTCGTCGTCTGGCCCCGGTGTCGTTCCGTCCGTCCTCCGCGTCAAAGACGTCACGGCCCACCTCGTCGAGTGGTCGCTGCTGTAGCCGGCATCAAGCAGTCCTCACTCCCGTCACTGCACTATTGAGGGCCTACGCGATTTAGTCTTTACTAAAATCCTTCGTTTAGCCGCTAGCCGCCATTTTGTTTTTTACACGTAATAATTTTTATCTCCGTAATGAAGTAATGAATTTACTTCATATTTTGCATGGACCTTTATCACAATAAAGGTAATTTCCAGAAAAATAATTATTATTTTCTTTACTAATATTTCACTCTCGTACGCGGCAGAGAAAAGAACTTTTTTTTTTTTAGTCTCTTTGATAAAGTTTCACTTTTATAATTATAAATACTAGAAATCGCCTCCTGATCGAAATTCGATCAAAATTCTAGTTGATCTGGACCCAAGAAGCTTAAAAACATTTTAGAATTAAAACATCTGTTCTTCCTGTTTTTCTAGCAGTTGTTTTTACAACAGCTGTCTAATGGTTCATTCAATTCTCCTTCCTCCATAAGATTAACATTGGAACTTAGAAAACCTGTGGGGCGTAGCCCTGGAGTCCGATGTGAATTAGAATGTGATTCTGCTCATCTACAGAACTATACCTTTCTAACGGTATGCGCGGATTTCTCCTGTGTTGCGCACGAGCTGAGAAAAAAGGAGGAAACGAAACATGCTTGCGTATTAATATATAGATATATTTTTTGATGGGCTCTTAATAATTCTTTCTCCATGAGTCCATTTAATGTTTAAGTCAACATTTAATTGTCTTTTATATTGTTCTTTATCAATTTAAACACCTATTAACGTCCATTAACACCTATTAACCTATTAACGTTAATTCACAATATTTACAAATATAACCAAGTCTTTAATTTATATACAAAGTTTTCAGTTTACACGTTTTCAATTGTTTATATAATATACTATTATTTACTCTTATTTAGGCCTTGTTAAATTCGTGAAATTAAAATTTTAATTATTTGGCAGGGTCCCTGCTACTTGCCTCTGTATTACTTTATTTTATTATATTGCTCACTTCTAACTTCTTTTTTTTTATAGTTCACTTCTATAGTTGCAACTTTATAATATATTCCAAATAGTCATTTGCACCATTCATTGACTCTACCAGTATCCAACAAGGAAAGTAGTTTACATTGTTGTGGGCATTGTTGAAAGTCCAATGGCATGCTCCGTTCTGCTAACAAAAGATAAGGAAATTCCTGTAGATTCCAAAGTCTCCAGTCTTCAGTGCGCGTCGTCCTCAATACGTCGATGTCGTGTAGGGCCCCGTGTAGTCAAGTCAAAAGTGTAATTTGTCGTTTTATTTCGAAGTCTTATAATTCGAGTGTGATATAATAGTGCATGTGAAGTAGTGATAAAGTGAAGAAGTGTCCTTGAGTCCATGTGAAAGTGTTGTGAAGTGTTAACAAAACAAATCGTGCCATCAGATCGTATCCTTTGCTGAATTAATTATATTTATTATAGGCTAAGTTATTGTAGATTTAAGTTTCAGCTCGGAAATTTTATTTTCATAGTCTGAGCTCTTAATTTCTAAGTTGATTTTTCTTTTTGTAGGCTTTTAATTCGTAACTTTATCATTATATATTATTTCATTAAATAATGTTGTAATATTTTCCTTATTTTCTTAGCTGAGAAATATGAGCCTTTTTAATATTTAAAACATTTTCCAAACCTTGAAGTAAAACTGTAACATCGTTTAAGAAAAATATAATTCTGTATGGTCCTGAATATTTGAGTGCCAATTTACTAGTAAACTTTTTTGCCTTGTCAGATAAATAGTGCGCTTTTAAAAATACTTTGTCTCCAACTTTGAATGGGTGCTTTGACTTATCTTCGGAATATCTCCCCGACTTAGCATTTTTTAAATATGCTTTTCTTTGAGAGACTTTTACTTCTTCTAACTTTTTGTTTATTTCCTCTGGAGTTAAAATCACTTTCCAAAATACTGTGTAGGTCCCAGTAATTAGATAACTCACAGTTTGGCTGATGATTGAACATGACACTGAAAGGACTTTTACCTAATGCTTCATTAAAAGAATAATTCAGTGAGTTTTGTACAAAAGGTAGCGATTTGTCCCAATTTACTTGATTGTTGTGGTGTAGCGCCCGCAACAACCTTAGATGACCTGATATACCGCTCTGCAATGTTGCCACTAGCCTTGTAAGGCGTTATCTTAAAATGCGTTATCCCCTTTGAAAATAAGTACTGAGTCATTAAGTTTGAAGTAAAGCAGCTTGCATTATCTGTGACTAAATTCTTGCATATAGAAAAATTATTAAAAATAATTTCATCCAGTTTTTTTATTACAGTTGTGGTTTTACTGTCTCTAGTCGGAATTAAGAATGTGTATTTGCTGAAGTGGTCCACATATATTAATACATATGCGTTTCCAAGTTTTGATCTTACAAATGGACCAGCAAAATCCATGTAACCTCTTTCAAAACATTGCTTCGACGGTGTAGATATTAGTTTCCCCTCATATATTCTTAACGCAGGCTTACTCATCTTACATACATTACAATCAGATATTTTCTCCTTGATTTCTCTTAGTAAATCAGGCCTATAAAAATGATTACTTATTCTTTGATAAGTTCGATTAATTCCGGGATGACAACCGTGATCAGATGAATGATAATATTTATAGACCATATCCAATAATTTTTCCGGTAAGTAAATTTTTCCTTTGTCACGATCATTTTTCTTATAAATTACTACTCCTTTGCTCAACGAAAACCTTTCTGAATTTGTTTTATTTCTGATACTATCATAAATTTTTTTTTATAGTACCATCTTCTTTCTGATTATCTTCAATACTCTTAAATGCCAGCGGAAAATCTGTTATAGTATTTATTTCCTTAGTTTTGGGCTCTTTTTTCATTGGTAATTTTGGGTTAACAGATCTAAATTTCTTTGGCAGTTTTCTGGGGTCCAAAATTGTTGTTTGTTCATAAACGATATCAACCTTATGTTGGTCACTAAGTTCTCCAAAAACTCTTGATAGGGCATCGGCAACGGGATTGCCTTTTGATTTGACATGCTCCACTGAAAATGGTAAACTCAATATTTTCTGGCTCCATCTTGCTAGTTTACTTCCTAATCTATGACTGTTTGATAAAACAAAATACAAAGCTGAATTGTCAGTAATTAAGTGGAAAGGTTGAACTTCTAAATAATTATAGAACTTCTGAATACTCAAAACAACAGAATATGCCTCCTTTTCATATGTAGACCATGCCATTTCTGCATTAGACAATTTTTTGGAAAAATATGCTATAGGCCCCAGATCTCCAGTTTAATTTTTCTGCAAAATAGTTGAGCCTACCGCAACCGAACTTGCATCTGTCATCAAATAAAACTTTACTGAAATCCGCTATCTGTAAGACCGGAGGTTTAGTAATTTCATTTACAAGAGCTTGATAACTATTTTCGCAAGCCTCGGTCCAAGTAAATTTAGCGTTTTTCTTGCGCAGTTCGTTTAGTGGGCTAGCAATACTTGCATAATCCTTTATATATTTTGAGAAGAACTGAGTCATTCCTATGAAGGTATGCACTTGCTTCACATTACTCGGTCTTGGATAGTTGCGAATCGCAGTTGTCCTGTCTGGGTCTATTGTCACACTATTTTTGCTGATGAGGTTTCCTAGAAAGCTAATTTCCTTATGGAAGAACTTTACTTTGGAGGGATTGACTGTTAGGTTGTTTGCTGATAATCGTTTTATTACTTCTTCCAGATGTTGCTTATGTTGTTCCTTAGTTTTAGAAAATATTATAATGTCGTCTACAAAATTAAGCATGTATTCGTACTTTATGTCATGAAATAGTTTCTCTAAATATCCACTTTAAACTCCTGATCCAAGGTGAAGTCCATATGGTACTCTTTTGAAGCAAAACTGGCTGTAGGGTGTTGTAAAACTGGTTATATGTTTACATTTTTCTGCAATAGGTAATTGATAAAAACTGTTACATAAATCCAAAACTGTAAAATATTCACAATCTTGCATGTAATGCACACTGTCATGTAAGTCCCCAATCGGTTGATTATTTCTGATGATTTTTTTATTTAATTTTGCATAATTTACCACCAGCCTGTATTTATCAGTTCCAGGTTTACTTACTAAAAAGCTCGAACTACTGTATTGACTCATGCACTCTTCAATAATACCTTGTTTTAGCAAGTCATCTGTAATTTCCCTCATTATCTTAAGTTTTGGAGGTGACATGGGATAAACCTTTTGTTTTACCGGCTCATTATCAGTTAATTCTATCTCTATTTCATGATTTAAGGCCTTACCTATTTTGTTAGTAAATACATTCTCATATTTTCTAATTAACTGTTCCACATAGACTTTCATATCCGGACAGCCAACTTTAAGCTCCTTTTCTTCCATATTATTTACAGACCTATTTAATTTCTCCACAGAGCAAAATTTTATTTTTACATCTTTCTTAAATGCAAACCAACATATGTTGTTTGCCAAGTCTAAGATCAACCTTGACTCCTTAATGAAATTACTTCCAAGTATTACCTTATATGCTAGGTCATCAACAATTGAAAATTTTTCATACCATGAAAGATTAGAGATTTTGATCTTTACTACACATTCCCCAAGGGAGGTCATTTCATTTTTGTTTGCCGTATAATACTTTGTATGTTCGGTATTTTCCCTTCTTATTAAATTATTTTCCTTTAAAATACTGTACATTTCAAAAGATATCGCATTGATAGAGCTTCCAGAGTCCAGTAAAGCATTGTAATTCAAAACTGATGTAAATTTTATGTTAATCCTAGGCAATGTGCATATAATTGGATCTTCTTTATGAAAATGTTTTGACTTTATATTATTTATTTTCTTTTTGAACTTCCACATTTCTTTTTTGTATTGTTGTTTTTCCTTTTTATTGCCTTTTAACTTCACATCTTTAGTTAACTTTATTGAGTTTTGGGGTCTTAGAATAGTGTGGGTCCTATCATTTAACTGCGGGGAGACATACCCGCCCCACTTGGCTTCTCCCCCTATCCATTTAAAGATCCGGATGGTTTCGATTCCCTTTTGGAGCTGTATTGCTTGGGTTTGAAGCAGTTCCTAGCAATGTGACCAGTTTTCTGGCAATTGTAACATTTAATGGGCGAATCACCCTGTTTGGCAGCTATGTTGTTTACGAATTTATTTGCTCTGGGGCTTGGTGCTGATTTGTTCATTTGATTCATTGTTCTTCCCCTAGAATTCATGTTATTTCTTTCCCAGTTAGCATACCCAACATTTTGGCTCTGAATACATAATTGATTGAGGTCGGAAAATGTTTGAGGTCGTGGCATGAATACCAACCTGCTCCTGTCTTCTTGATTCATGTTCATACAAATCAGCTGGACTAATTCTGTTTCTGAATAGTTACAGCATAAAAGTTTAAAATTCTCCTTAACCATACAAATGTAGTTGTGCAAGGGTTCATTTGCATGTTGTGGTCTAGTGACCAGATCTCGTTTTAAGGCTTCTCTCAACCCTAGCGGAACAAAACAATTTAAAACTTCTTTATGAAAGAATTCCAAGTTTTTGTGGGTGGACTTACATTCCAAAAGTTTGTTGCGCAAAGGTCCTCGACAATATTGTTGACACATCTCCAGTATATGACCATTCGATAAACTAGTTTCTGCCTTCAATCTCAATACCACCCCTAGAAATTTTAATAGAGCATCAATTTTGAGACCATCACAAACTTGTAAGTTTTCAAAATACTTCAATATTGGGTTTGGCAGTTTAGAGAAAAAATTATTTGTAGTTGACACAATACTACTCGGGTTCGAAGGTTCAACATCAATCTTCGATACATTTTCTAAAATCTCACCTTGATTCACGGTACTAATATGTTTCTCCTTATGGACATCTACTTTAGTCTCTCCATTGCTTGTTTCACCTTTATCAACATCAGCTAAATTTACATTCTCAAAAACATCATCTAAATTTTCTTCCTCTATGTTACTCTCACTTAATCTACGCAATACTCCTGCCTTAACTTCCGTGTCCACAGATTTATTTATTTCATCAAACTTTAAATCTAAAGCTTTAAGTTCATTTGCATATTTTTCAATAATCTTTTTGGTTTCCTCCGATGCTTTAAATTTACTGATGTTCGTTATTCTTAAGTTTAAATGTTCACTTTTGGCTTCATATCTCAAAATGTCTATGGGTCGACTGTTATAATTTAAATCTTCTAGTTTACCGGATAATACTTTTAAGCTGGCATCTATGTACTCTAGCTCCTCCTGCATAGCTAACTTATTGCTCAAATGCTTTACATCCTTTTCTATCTGGTTTCGAATTGCCTGTCTTAGTCTTTTCCTTAAAGATGAACTGGTACTTCGGACATCTGGATCGATGTTTCTTAATTTTAGTTCGTATTCCAATTCACTTTTCGAAAGCAAATCTATTTTGACCCCATCTTGACTTTATTCAAATCTATCTAAGCTTAAAATCCGAAATTTCAAATGAAGAATAAGTAAATCTAAAATAGTTCCACCTAAGCAGAGGCTAAGATGTAGCAGAGTTGCGCAATTTATTTTGTAACGTTTATTCTAGATTTCCCTATTCTTTAGTGATTTTGTTCAAGAAGGGATTCAAATGAAACTGGCACAATTGAAAAATTAGGTTTATTGTACATTTTACTTTAGTCCAAAACCTGTCTCACACTATCATACCTAATCATAAATTCACTTCAAGCCCAATTACAATTTCCACTTAAGTCTCTCTTTTTAATGAGCCCAATTTAAGTTAAAACAAAATCAAATCAAACATACTTCGCAACGCCTTAATATAAAATAAAATAAACGACTAAACCTTTTGTGCTAAAATCTTTTGATCTGGGTCAAACTTGAGCCCTGCAAACAAACAAAATCCCCTTTCTTGCTTAAAAGTAAAAAAAAAATAAAATAATCTATACCATACATAATTATTACAAATCATTCATTTCTAACAACAACAACAAAAAATTCCAGTCACAATAAAATATTCCCTTTAAATCTGGTGACAATTCTTTGTTAATAATTTACAATTATTTATTATTTATGTATCAAAGATTTTAAAATTGAAATTAGGAGTTACAATATTTTCTGAATTAATTAAACATAATCAATCTCTGTATTCCAATCTTAGTTTCAAAATTTTCTATTTTAATACATTTACTGGACATTAAAAGAAAATAGATAAAATCAATTTCATTACTGTGGTTGATTTAAATTTAGCAGAGAGAAGGAAACCATGAAAATAAAATAATTAAAATAAATTAAACTTACTACAATATTTGTAGGCTGCTGCATAATCACTGCATGACAAGCACATGACACAACTGAACAACTGAAAGAGGAAGGGTGCCCTCAGCACTCTCAATATATAGGGAAGCTGGGCTCTGGAACGTTCTACCCCCCTTACCCCATTACCTGGCCTCATTATCCCGGGGTAGACTGTCGGGTCGGCGCTGTAATCTTCTCTACATTACACAGAAGCTCTGTGTAACCGGTCAGAGCCAGGTCCGCCTAGTACACGTATTATCCCGGGGTAGACTGTCGGGTCGGCGCTGTGGTCTTCCCTCTATTACACAGAAGCTCTGTGTAACCGGTCAGAGCCAGATAAGTGTAGTTCCTGGGGTCGGGTCGGCGTTGTGGTCTTCCCTCCATTACACGGAAGCTCTGTGTAACCGGTCAGAGCCAGATAGGCCTAGTACACGTATTATCCTGGGGTAGACTGGCGGGTCGGCGCTGTTGTCTTCCCTCCATTACACGGAAGCTCTGTGTAACCGGTCAGAGCCAGATAAGCCTAGTACACGTATTATCCTGGGGTAGACTGGCGGGTCGGCGCTGTGGTCTTCCCTCCATTACACGGAAGCTCTGTGTAACCGGTCAGAGCCAGATAAGCCTAGTACACGTATTATCCTGGGGTAGACTGTCGGGTCGGCGCTGTGGTCTTCCCTCCATTACACGGAAGCTCTGTGTAACCGGTCAGAGCCAGGTCCGCCTAGTACACGTATTATCCTGGGGTAGACTGTCGGGTCGGCGCTGTGGTCTTCCCTCCATTACACGGGAGCTCTGTGTAACCGGTCAGAGCCAGATAAGCCTAGTACACGTATTATCCTGGGGTAGACTGTCGGGTCGGCGCTGCGGTCTTCTCTCCATTACACGGAAGCTCTGTGTAACCGGTCAGAGCCAGATAAGCCTAGTACACGTATTATCCTGGGGTAGACTGTCGGGTCGGCGCTGTGGTCTTGCCTCCATTACACGGAAGCTCTGTGTAACCGGTCAGAGCCAGATAAGCCTAGTACACGTATTATCCTGGGGTAGACTGTCGGGTCGGCGCTGTTGTCTTCCCTCCATTACACGGGAGCTCTGTGTAACTGGTCAGAGCCAGATAAGCCTAGTACACGTATTATTCTGAGGTAGACTGTCGGGTCGGCGCTGCGGTCTTCCCTCCATTACACGGAAGCTCTGTGTAACCGGTCAGAGCCAGGTCCGCCCAGTACACCCCGGGCAATCGTATTATCACGGGGTAGACTGTCGGGTCGGCGCTGTGGTCTTCCCTCCATTACACAGAAGCTCTGTGTAACCGGTCAGAGCCAGGTCCGCCCAGTACACGTATTATCCTGGGGTAGACTGTCGGGTCGGCGCTGTGGTCTTCCCTCCATTACACGGAAGCTCTGTGTAACCGGTCAGAGCCAGATAAGCCTAGTACACGTATTATCCTGGGGTAGACTGTCGGGTCGGCGCTGTGGTCTTCCCTCCATTACACGGAAGCTCTGTGTAACCGGTCAGAGCCAGATAAGCCTAGTACACGTATTATCCTGGGGTAGACTGTCGGGTCGGCGCTGTGGTCTTCCCTCCATTACACAGAAGCTCTGTGTAACCGGTCAGAGCCAGGTCCGCCCAGTACACGTATTATCCTGGGGTAGACTGTCGGGTCGGCGCTGCGGTCTTCCCTCCATTACACGGAAGCTCTGTGTAACCGGTCAGAGCCAGATAAGCCTAGTACACGTATTATCCTGGGGTAGACTGTCGGGTCGGCGCTGTGGTCTTCCCTCCATTACACGGAAGCTCTGTGTAACCGGTCAGAGCCAGATAAGCCTAGTACACGTATTATCCTGGGGTAGACTGTCGGGTCGGCGCTGTGGTCTTCCCTCCATTACACAGAAGCTCTGTGTAACCGGTCAGAGCCAGGTCCGCCCAGTACACGTATTATCCTGGGGTAGACTGTCGGGTCGGCGCTGTGGTCTTCCCTCCATTACATAGAAGCTCTGTGTAACCGGTCAGAGCCAGGTCAGCCCAGTACACGTATTATCCCGGGGTAGACTGTCGGGTCGGCGCTGTGGTCTTCCCTCCATTACACGGAAGCTCTGTGTAACCGGTCAGAGCCAGGTCCGCCCAGTACACGTATTATCCCGGGGTAGACTGTCGGGTCGGCGCTGTGGTCTTCCCTCCATTACACAGAAGCTCTGTGTAACCGGTCAGAGCCAGGTCCGCCCAGTACACGTATTATCCCGGGGTAGACTGTCGGGTCGGCGCTGTGGTCTTCCCTCCATTACACAGAAGCTCTGTGTAACCGGTCAGAGCCAGGTCCGCCCAGTACACGTATTATCCCGGGGTAGACTGTCGGGTCGGCGCTGTGGTCTTCCCTCCATTACACAGAAGCTCTGTGTAACCGGTCAGAGCCAGGTCAGCCCAGTACACGTATTATCCCGGGGTAGACTGTCGGGTCGGCGCTGTGGTCTTCCCTCCATTACACAGAAGCTCTGTGTAACCGGTCAGAGCCAGGTCCGCCCAGTACACGTATTATCCCGGGGTAGACTGTCGGGTCGGCGCTGTGGTCTTCCCTCCATTACACAGAAGCTCTGTGTAACCGGTCAGAGCCAGGTCCGCCCAGTACACGTATTATCCCGGGGTAGACTGGCGGGTCGGCGCTGTGGTCTTCCCTCCATTACACAGAAGCTCTGTGTAACCGGTCAGAGCCAGGTCCGCCCAGTACACGTATTATCCCGGGGTAGACTGTCGGGTCGGCGCTGTGGTCTTCCCTCCATTACATAGAAGCTTTGTGTAACCGGTCACCAACCACGGTCCATTATCGCCAAACGCTAAACCATCTTGTTGTTACTTTTTTTGTGTTGCCATTCGGAGGTTTAGAGAGGTACTATAAGGTCTGTGAAATAACGTGCATTTCCTGTATTAAATACATAATGTCTAAATGAAGTTTAAACATAAAATTAAATTTATAACTGATTGTAAGGTGTTGCATTTTTACATCTTTGAATATTGAAAATTGGAAATATGTTTACAACATATTCTAAACGAATTTTATAATATCCTTCGTAAATAATGAGTATAGGAATTGTCAAATAAATACAGTGCAGCGAACCAGTCACGGAATAAAAATGAAGTGATATTAACACACTGTTTGAAAATACAATAAATCAAGTAATTTTTCTTAACCATGATTTAGCTTACATTTGTCACATTTTACCTTTAATTATATTTCCACTCAAGCTGTTTTATTGATATAGATTTGACTAGAAAGTAAATAAAACCTAGGTATTTAAGAATAGACCATCATTGGTATTACTTTATTAACCACTCTAGGGAATTCCATGGAGCGTATTTAATAACTGTTTTGGAATGAGTACAGCTTGAAACCGATTTGAATAATAATTAATGTTATTTGATTACTTTAGGCTGCAAAGTTGTTGCCATGAATTTACAGTTTTTGGGTTAATATTGTTTAATGAAAGCACAATGGAATTAGAAGGATTATTAGCATGAAAATGAATAAAGTTTTAGATTCGGATACGATACTCAACTCATTACGACTCGTATGACGATTAATTAGAGATTCATATAACTTATGTAGCATTGTATGAACATATTCATCTAACCTCCTATTAGTTTTACTTGTGAATATTGACAGTTATAATAGTTACCGTATATAGCTGAAAAGAAGCTGAAAAGGATCAGCGAAGAAACCTTTCGACTCCAGCCAGACGACAATTTCGTAAGTACTTAATACTCTGGAGGAATACAAGAAATTTTAATTTAGTAGGAAATGGAACTGTCGTCTACTCTCCGACAAAGTAGATCTTCTTTAATTTCCCTTTTGGCCGATATTATTTTTAACTTCTTAATAGTTGTTTCCTTTCATCTCAAGACTTACAAGTAAATTAATGGCGTATTTTCAATCACGATTTAGCATTAAGCAAACGAAAAATTTGCTAATTCAGAGTTATTATTACAATATAGTATTGTGAATACTATTGTAATCGTTCTTATAAATAGAGTACGGTATTAATTACATTATACTTAGCTTAAAAACTACTTTTTAATATGATTATACTTTTGATTTTATAAAACCCTAATTTTGTACATTAGGAAATTCTACCAAGTTTCAGTAGATCTGGATGCCATTAAAAAAATCTTTAATACCCCCCGTCGCAGCAGACCTGCGTACTCAGCGAATTTCCAAATTAGTAATATTAATTTTGACCAGCTAAACTTGTAAACAAAATTTCATCACGTGCTCATAAATAGGGAAATAAATGTCTATTCTCCTTAAGATATAGGGAAAGAGTATGCAGGTATGCTGCCATGGGGGACACTAAAAGTAGGTTTTTAGCATAGAAAAAATTTACTTCGACCATATAAAGCCATATAGTAAGTTTCATCAATATCTGTCCATAAATAAAAGAGTTTGCCTATTCTCCATATGATTAACATGGGAAAAGAGTATGCAGGTTTGCTGCCATGATAAGTACAAAAACCAAGATTTTTTTTACCGTAAATGGATGAATCTCAACCAAATGAAGCTAAATACTAAGTTTCATCCAAAAATATTGGTTAATAAGTGAAATATTAACACATCCTTATTCTCCATAAGATTAACATTGGAGCCCCAAAAGACAATGTACTGTCTTTAGACTTTGTAATATCTCGGTAACCAATGGAGATAGAGCAAAGCTTCAAAATACTAAATTGTGTGTTTTTTTGAGCTAAACCCAATGGTCAAAATAAAAATTTAAAATTTTTAAAATTTACACATGAAAAATGCAAAAAACCCATTTTTGGGGTACAAAACCCCCCAAAACTACCCCTTCCGGTAGGTCGATATGTCTGGTTTTCGAACTCATCCGAATAAACGTAGGATTACACATCTCTACCAAATTTGGTGTCGATCGGACCATTTTTACGAGAGTTATCGTGTCTAGGGACACATACATATATATATATATACATATATATATACATATATATATACATATATATATAAAAATTTTAATGACTATTATTTTTGGTCTCTGGGCACCTCAAAACGAAAAAGTAACATGGTCCCGGGCTTAGGTCTTTCCATGAGACCTACGGTAATAGCTTATTCCCTATGGGAAATTCGCTAATATTCCCTATGGGAAATTCGCTAAAACTAAAACATCTGTTCTTCTTGACTTGCTAACATTTGTTATTACAACAGCTGATCAATTATTCAATCAATTATCCTTCTTCCATAAGATTAACATCGCAAATTTTTAAGCCTGTAGAGCGTAACCCTGGGGGCCGATGTGAAATTAAAATGTGATTTTGCTCATCTATAGGACGCCATCTTTCTAAAGGTAACCACGGTTTTTTTTCCTATGATGCTCACAAGCCGAAAAAAAGGAAAAGTAACATTAATATATAGAAGATTGGCGTAAGATGAAATGAAACTTTTGTTGATTTTCGACTAGTGGGCTATACTTAGTTTATTAGCGAATTTCCCTATAGGGAATACGCTATTACGGTAGTAGTCACGGTAAGACCTAAGCCCGGGACCATGATACTTTTTCGTTTTGAGGTCCCTAGAAGCCAAAAACACCGTTCGTTCAAATTGATATATATGTATATATATATATATATATCTATATATATATATATATCTATGTGTCCGTTAACACGATAACTTTTGAACGGAACCTCCGATTTTGATGAAATTTGGTACAGGGGTGTAAGCCAGCATCTACTAGGTTGAGTTCGCGAACCAGAATGATCGGACCATTGGAACGGGGTTTTATGGGGTTTCAAAAGGGTTAAAAATGGGTTTTTGGCATTTTTCGACCTTAATTTTTAAAATTCAACAATTTTAACTGAAACCATTTAAAAGAGCTTAAAAAAACAAACAATTTGGTATTTTGAATTTTTATCTTAGCATAACTGGTTACGGGGAAAATCAAAAAATGTGTTTTCCATGTTATTCTTATGGGAAATCAAGAAAAGCCTATATCTTGCTTATTTATTGACATAACTTAATCAAATTTGGTATGTACATTATCTAGATAAGGTTTAACTTATACTTGCTTACAAAACCCATATGGTGGCAAACCTACATACTCACCCCCATGGGGTTTATGGGGAAAATAAACAGAACACCATAACCTTATAAAATTTGGTATGTACAATCACTAGGTAGGATTTAACTTATATTTACCAACTAAACCCATATTATGGCTTCAAACCTACATATTCTCATCCCCATGGATTTTATGGGGAAATATAAAATATACCAAAATTCCATTGGAAATTCGCTGAGTACGCAGGTCTGCTGCGACGGGGGTATTTATATTATAACATTACTTTCGTCAAAAGCCGAGCTTTCATTGGACTAAAACCTGTATTTTAAAGTAAAAACTTTACTTTGAAGACCTTATAAGCAACGGGTTTGATTTTGTTTGATAATGTACATCTTTTATACATGATTTTAATATTAATAGCGTTTATTGCAACGGTAATAGATAAAAAATGTATTTGCAACACTTAAAATAATTCATTAAAAACCAAACAAGTGTGTCTAACACGCTTACCTTTTTGTTCAATAAAATTGATGAGCTCTTACTTATATTGGCATATTTCAACCGTATTCATAGTTTTTTATGTAATGATTTCTTTTATTCACTACTAATTAAATGAAGGAAACTTAAAATAACAAACTCTTAACTTCTATTTACAAACCTATTACCTTGTTATTATTTGTATGAAATATAAGCAAATTAGCAAAATCGATGAAATTTGCTAAATGCCATGTTTACTCCTGAATACTCCTGTAAGATATTGTTTTCATGATACCAAAATAAGTTTTCAAATCAAGCCAACCCAAGGCCAGACACGATTTTTTAGTTGCGCTGTATCACAGATGTTTGTCCCTTATCCCTGTTTGTTTACTTTCACTAAAAGCTTTCCCTTGTACAAATTCTCTATGCCTTCGTAACCGCTGCAAGAAGTCTGTTAGGTTGAGCTGATAAACAAAATGGTTTATCGGTTTGAAATAACATAAAACTACAACTTTATTGTAACTAAACTCAGCCGAATGATTTGAGTAGAAATTACTGCATGTTCGTTTCAGTCAGAAAGTAATCTTTAAGATGATTAACAAATTCTGAAGGGACCGCTACACATTTTATGAACTCAAAACGCTTTAGTTTATTTATCAGACCAGCAGAGTAAATTATCATTTTGCTTGTTCTATTTTTTATTTGGTTATAGAAAAAACTAGCCAAAATATTTTTTTTTGTTCTTATTCTTTTTTATAAAACAGTAGGTTATTATAAAATACTGTATATAGCCAAGTTATTTGATCGTTTAGTTAACATTATGTAACCGCTATAAAATGACGAATCACGATGTGCCTATCACATCGTGTAGATGCATCGTCCCCGGGGGATGGCCGTGACGTCACATCAGACACGGACGGTCACGTGACAGCTGGCGGAGGCGCGGCGCTGACATGATGGGTGCCACGTGGACACAGACTTGTGTCACAACAGTGACGATGTAACGCTGTCACATCGTGTAGATGCGTCGCCCCCGAGGGATGGCCGTGACGTCACATCAGACACGGCGGTCACGTGACAGCTGGCGGCGACGCGGCGCTGACATCATGGGTGCCACGTGGACAATGACTTGTGTCACAACAGTGACGATGTAACGCTGTCACATCGTGTAGATGCATCGCCCCCGAGGGATGGCCGTGACGTCACATCAGACACGGCGGTCACGTGACAGCTGGCGGCGACGCGGCGCTGACATCATGGGTGCCACGTGGACAATGACTTGTGTCACAACAGTGACGATGTAACGCTGTCACATCGTGTAGATGCATCGCCCCCGAGGGATGGCCGTGACGTCACATCAGACACGGCGGTCACGTGACAGCTGGCGGCGGCGCGGCGCTGACATGATGGGTGCCACGTGGACAATGACTTGTGTCACAACAGTGACGATGTAACGCTGTCACATCGTGTAGATGCATCGCCCCCGGGGGATGGCCGTGACGTCACATCAGACACGGACGGTCACGTGACAGCTGGCGGCGGCGCGGCGCTGACATGATGGCTGCCACGTGGACACAGACTTGTGTCACAACAGTGAAGATGTAACACTGTCGTCTGTAAACCAATGTAAAGGTTTATACAATTTTGGACAATAAATGAGAAAATACCAAAATGTGAGTTATTACTAAAATGTAAAGAATTATAGGGACAAATTAACTAATTTTAATATTTTTGTTTTTTACTATGGTAATTAGGCGTATAAATTACCTCTCTAAAACATAATTGGTTTATTAAGTCATATTTTTATGATGATAAATATTCATTCTAAATTATACTCAGAAAATTATTCTGGAAACTACAATAAAGTAAAAGTAAATATGAATATATTGTGGTGTTTTACACAGCACAATTGCCTTTGACTAATCTATTTTTGATGTGATGTGAGGCTTAGCGTGTAGCTGCTTTTATGAATCTTCTGTTTGGTTCAACCTAAACTATATTCCAACGTGTTTTTGTGATTTGAACTGTTTAATTACATTAATGAGATAAAGTTAACTATGTTATGCACTGATGGACTAATTTTTGATGGAGCTTAAGCAACTGAAATTTTAATTTTTTTAAAAGTGTCAAAAAACTGTCTAGAGTGCAAGAGGAGGGAATAAATTTTAAATTGTAGTAAAAAAATATTGAACCAGGTTATGAATCATTTTTGAAATGTAATGCTACTAAGAAAAGTTTATTTTACTATCGTATATTACGTTTTACCGTGAATATATTGCTTATGTCAGTATTCATAAAACAACACAAACCACGGTAGAGTAACATAATACAACCAGGACGATTTTGTTTTGTTTTTGTTATTAGGCCTATTATTATCATAGTATTGTCCATAAAACTCCAAGAAGTAGTCCTAATGTGGTATCTTACATTTTTACCATATTATGGATTCAGGTCTTTTCCGACTTAGAATATATGTATGTCCTTCCTAAGAGAATGTTGCATTAATACAGGTTCATTTGTAAATCCAAAAAAAATTACATTGGATTTAAAGCCACGACATGACATGTACATCGATTCAGTATTGAAAAACAAGTCACGCGACTCTCCAGAACAAAGTATTTTGTAACAGTATAATTCAAAACACGTCTTGTAAAAGTTAATGTTAACGAAGAGTAAATTACAAACTGAGTAAAGAAACGGAAAACCCAAGTTTCGGTCTTCCTACAGGACATTTGCTTGGTTCTCGTTACCGTAATATCTTTTATTTTTTCACTAATAGTATGTACTCAAAATCGTTAATTCGTAAATATACATGGCTATTAAAATACTTTTTTAAATCAATATAAATAAACTAGTTTTATAATCATAAAAGTAAATATAAAATTTAAAAAGACACTTTTTCCAATTGGATCCCATAAGTTTTATTTTAGGTATCAATTCAAATCAATCAAGGTCTCACCACATATTAATGGTAAACATCTCCTTTTTTTATTTATTCACAAACGAAAAATTTATCTGTTGTAATAATTTATGGCAAACAAAATATAGTTTAGTTTTATAATTTTATTAGCAAGATTTAAAATTTATCTGTTGAAAATAGTTTATCTGTTTTCATAAGAGATTCTATAACTTTAAGTATAAATAATAACGGTAAAGGGGAAAAATAGACTCTAGCAAAATACAAATAAGCAATTCACGTATTAAAATATGCATGCATTACCAGATGCAGAGGGTCAGCAATCTCTCTACCTTCACAACGTATTGTTTCGAAATCAAAAAGTTAAAGCCACCAACGTTCTTTGTAAGTCTCTTACTAGGAAAACGTAAGAAATGTGAGAGCGCCTTCAAACGGATCACCGCAATACTAAATCAGCAAATACATTGCGTCAACTTGTCTGCAGGCGCGATGCACTGACGCCACTCCATCGCAGATAAAGGAAAGCGAAGTGGTTATCACCACAGTGAAAAATTAGACCTTAAGTTTTAATTTACAATTTTACAAACATGTTTCATAAACCTTACTGGGTCAGATATTAAATAGATAGTAAATTTAGTGAAACATTATTTTATGTTTTGACATCTTTAAAAAGATCGACTGTGACTAATAGATGTAATCTTCTGTTTCTTGAGTGTTTTTTGTTCAGAAATATCTGAAATGCCTTACATAAACTTAATTTAATCTTCAACTATCAAATAAACATATAAGCCAGTCGACCTTGATCTACGCTCAAATTGCCTTTTGCGGTAAAGTGCTGCAATTAAAAGTCATCTTCACCCCTGGGCCAGTAGCCTATTGTTGCTCAGTCGGCAATGTTAATCATACGGCTTTTATGCTAAAACATGGTATGGCATTCTCCTGTTTCGGACGCCGTTTTTCAACCGATTTTCTTGAAACTTGGTAAGTGTTTAGTTGAATAGTTATACTATGTCGCTCATACCTCTGAATTTTTGAAATTTAACAAATATTACTCTTTAAGGCATCGCAAAGTAACTCGATTTTCCTTAGTAATAATTGTTAAATTTTCAAAATTCCGAGGTATGAGCGACATAGTATAACTATTCAACTAAACACTTACCAAGTTTAAAGAAAATCGGTTGAAAAACGGCGTCCGAAACAGGAGAATGCCACACCATGTTTTAGCATAAAAGCCGTATGATTAACATTGCCGACTGCGCAACAATTACTGGCCCAGGGGTGAAGATGACTCTTAAGATCCTTCATTTGTAAAAGGTTTAGAAAAAATCTAATAATGCTGGTAACGAAAAAATGCCTTACTTTATCGCTTACTAATATTGTTGTTTGTTATTATTGTGAAGAGTGTATAGTATACGAATAGGTAGGTAAAGACAATATAAAACCCTCTTTAGTGGGTATTTGTGACGTTTACTTTCTCGTCAAAAGTTTAAAACACAAACTACTACACCTGTAGTGGAAATATTAGTTATGAACATGTATGATCAAAAAATAATCTAGTATGGGAAAGGGTATAAATCAAGAGATTTCTCAACAATGGTCAAAAATATTATGAAGCTCGGTATGCGCGTGTATTCTTATAAAATCTTCAAGAGATAATTTTAAATTTCATAACTTTTTATTTTAGGTGGCCATTTTACTTTAAAAAGGGATAGAAGTTACAATGTGTCCAACATTTTTACTAAAAAAAAATTGTGACTTTTAGAGTTTTGATAAGAAAAGTCTTGGTCACAGTGTGTTCCAGCTTTTGAAAAATTGTAATTGGTTATATTCTTGTTGTTGTGTGATATTTAAGTTACACCGAGCTCTTATTTCGTGAGTCAGTTCAGGCTTAACTTTTATCCAACACAACTATTTTCATCCTTATATTCATCTTTATTCAAGGTTATGACACTAGAAAAAATATCATATTATTTAATTAAAATCATAAAAATACGACCGATTAACACCTTATTATGTTGCGACACAGTTGGCTTAAAACGACAGTTAAGATAATATTCAGAACACCACGAGAACATTAATGTTTTCTCTTCAAATACTGGTTCCTTCTTGTTTAATACAAAACTCGTGTAACTGGTTGTTTCTCTTTTTACCAAGCAATCTCCTTTAGTTTGAATTATTTAAATTATAATAAATTTATATGATAAAACGTGATATGTAGTGAAAAATATGAATTATATATTATTTTTCAAATGCACTCGATAAATGTATCTTCTGAGAACCGCGGGGACCGAGCATTTGCCTCAAGATTTGTAAAAATGTGGGACGAGCTCTTTCACTTCGCTCACTCACCAGGCCGGAGAGTGCTGCTCTGTAGTTTAAATTTAATGAACTACAGATTGAAAACGTAGCAATTTGTTTTATTTCCACAGTTATCAGCTGACTATTAATCTTTTTATTTAGTACCTACAAAAATGCCTGTAAGGACAACATGGGCACTTTTGGAGAGCTGGAGGATGAAAATAAAAATTTTCAAAGTCATAAAACCACCACCAATTCCCATATTAAAATAAAAAATTTTAAATTATAATAACTATGGTGTTTTTAAATCTCTTGAGGCATAGTAAGGACTCTTTACCACTCAAGTTTAGTTAAAAGTACTTGGAAAGAAATAGTTGAACGCTTACGAACTGTGTTCGTTTTTAAGTATGGAAATGGAATTACGTGTATCAATCTCAGTTGTAAAAGTTAAGTCGCTCACAAACGTCTGCTTAGTACTTCAGTTTAAATTTCTACATTACAATATTCTTAAGATAATGGAACAGAAATTGAAATTTATCAAAGAAAGCTATATTTAATCCTTACTTTGAGTAAAAAAAACATTTACTTAAAAAAACATTTTAACATTTTCAAATATTTGTACAACACTTAGTAAAAAACGTTTTTAATTAAGGAGCCCTGGTACCTCTCGCATGTAACCACAAAAATATGTCCTCCACTCAGGCATACTTTTAAATTTTTTTCTCAACCCTCAAAAAAGGTTTCAATATAGGAAGTTAACGTTAATTTTCAGCACTTAAATTGCAGCGTAAAAAAAGCTGGATGGTAGAAGAAAAAAGTATCAACAGGATGGTTTAGCGTTTTCCGATAATGGACCGTGGTTTGTGACCTCTGACCGGTTAAACAGAGCTTCCGTGTAATGGAGGGAAGACCACGCCGACCCGACAGTCTACCCCGGGATAATATGTGTACTGGGCGGACCTGGCTCTGACCGGTTACACAGAGCTTCTGTGTAATGGATGGAAGACCAAAGCGCCGACCCGACAGTCTACCCCGGGATAATACGTGTACTGGGCGGACCTGGCTCTGACCGGTTACACAGAGCTTCTGTGTAATGGATGGAAGACCACAGCGCCGACCCGACAGTCTACCCCGGGATAATACGTGTACTGGGCGGACCTGGCTCTGACCGGTTACACAGAGCTTCTGTGTAATGGAGGGAAGACCACAGCGCCGACCCGACAGTCTACCCCGGGATAATACGTGTACTGGGCGGACCTGGCTCTGACCGGTTACACAGAGCTTCTGTGTAATGGAGGGAAGACCACAGCGCCGACCCGACAGTCTGCCCCGGGATAATACGTGTACTGGGCGGACCTGGCTCTGACCGGTTACACAGAGCTTCTGTGTAATGGAGGGAAGACCACAACGCCGACCCGACAGTCTACCCCGGGATAATACGTGTACTGGGCGGACCTGGCTCTGACCGGTTACACAGAGCTTCTGTGTAATGGAGGGAAGACCACAGCGCCGACCCGACAGTCTATCCCGGGATAATACGTACTGGAGAGACCTGGCTCTGACCGGTTACACAGAGCTTCCGTGTAATGGAGGAAAGACCACAGCGCCGACCCGACAGTCTACCCCGGGATAATACGTACTGGGCGGACCTGGCTCTGACCGGTTACACAGAGCTTCTGTGTAATGAAGGGAAGACCACAGCGCCGACCCGACAGTCTACCCCGGGATAATACATGTACTAGGCGGACCTGGCTCTGACTGGTTACACAGAGCTTCTGTGTAATGGAGGAAAGACCACAGCGCCGACCCGACAGTCTACCCCGGGATAATACGTGTACTAGGCGGACCTGGCTCTGACCGGTTACACAGAGCTTCTGTGTAATGGAGGGAAGACCACAGCGCCGACCCGACAGTCTACCCCGGGATAATACGTGTACTGGGCGGACCTGGCTCTGACCGGTTACACAGAGCTTCTGTGTAATGGAGGGAAGACCACAGCGCCGACCCGACAGTCTACCCCGGGATAATACGTGTACTGGGCGGACCTGGCTCTGACCGGTTACACAGAGCTTCTGTGTAATGGAGGGAAGACCACAGCGCCGACCCGACAGTCTACCCCGGGATAATACGTGTACTAGGCGGACCTGGCTCTGACCGGTTACACAGAGCTTCTGTGTAATGGATGGAAGACCACAGCGCCGACCCGACAGTCTACCCCGGGATAATACGTACTGGGCGGACCTGGCTCTGACCGGTTACACAGAGCTTCTGTGTAGTGAAGGGAAGACCACAGCGCCGACCCGACAGTCTACCCCGGGATAATACATGTACTAGGCGGACCTGGCTCTGACTGGTTACACAGAGCTTCTGTGTAATGGAGGAAAGACCACAGCGCCGACCCGACAGTCTACCCCGGGATAATACGTGTACTAGGCGGACCTGGCTCTGACCGGTTACACAGAGCTTCTGTGTAATGGAGGGAAGACCACAGCGCCGACCCGACAGTCTACCCCGGGATAATACGTGTACTGGGCGGACCTGGCTCTGACCGGTTACACAGAGCTTCTGTGTAATGGAGGGAAGACCACAGCGCCGACCCGACAGTCTACCCCGGGATAATACGTGTACTGGGCGGACCTGGCTCTGACCGGTTACACAGAGCTTCTGTGTAATGGAGGGAAGACCACAGCGCCGACCCGACAGTCTACCCCGGGATAATACGTGTACTAGGCGGACCTGGCTCTGACCGGTTACACAGAGCTTCCGTGTAATGGAGGGAAGACCACAGCGCCGACCCGACAGTCTACCCCGGGATAATACGTGTACTGGGCGGACCTGGCCTGTTCATAAAACCTGCTGTACTCACTCTTTGGAGGAACTTATGGGGTTATTTTTCAACAAAATTATAACTCAAACTTTACTTAAATGGGAGTTGAAGCAAAGAATGTGGATAATATGGGTGTCAAAAGAGAGAAGTAACTTTAGTTCTTTAAATCGTACGTTACACATTATTGATGACCATTATGGTTACATTGACTCGAAAACACGTCTACCTTTTTAAAGTATTATGTATATGAAAATCCAAACTAAAAAAATAAAAACTTTTGATCAGGTTTTTTAACGATGAAAATGTAACTTTATTTATATAGAGATCAAAGTAAAGTTGAAAGAAACTCTTTGCATTCGATTTTACACGTGTTAGACTCAAAGTCAAATCTCTGTTTAATCTTGGTCCTTACACAAGTCCCTCACTAGCCGCTGGTTTTTTTCTGTGAATCTTTTGTGCAATCTCTCTCCGAATGTGAAGGTCTGCATCTACAACTTGTATTTACAGTTACTTATTTTTTAGTACTCGTAATTATTCGAATGAAATTGACCAAGTAATTGTTCTTTTAAAATATTCTATTGTAAATTCATGTAAGTATAATCCTGCACCGATAAAAGCATACTTTTACAATTAATTATATCAACTAACATAGTCAACGGTTTTAAATTAAAAATATACAAGTATCTGGATTAACAGAATAAACAAAATATACATTAAACGCTTGTAAAAAACCTTTATAATTCCGATTACAAAATGTAAACTTGTGATTTTTAATCTCACGTTAAATCTCTAATGAAATAATATTAAACGTTGACGATAAACATTTGCACAGTCCGAATGTAGCTGCGATGTTTATATTTGACTCGCGAGTTTCTTTGTTCTCTCTCATTACGATGGACAACAATTCCATTAGCCGCTTTGTTGTTGCGAAACTGAAAAAGGATTATCCACTCTCATTAGCGACTTATGCTGTTGAATAATAAAAACCGACGGGCCTCAACTTCTAAAGTTATGTCATGAAAAAAAAGAAACACGTCAGCAAGTACATGTACATTTTTTGTACCATTGAATATACATAAATATCCATTATTTCTCATTCAATTCATCAATTAATTTTTTCTCTTTGCGTATTTAACTTCACCTATTTTATTTTATTTAATCAAACATATATCACATAATTGCTAAGGAATTGAGCCTGTTGCAACATTTTTGGCTCTCCGAAAGCCGGATTATAATTGAATCATCGCTATGGAACATTAATTCATTTAAATGTCAAGAATCATTGCACTCATTCATCATTGCATCATGTCAGCTTCAATATATATTTTTCATTCATCTACTGAAACCAATAAAACTGCATCATATATAATTAAGAATGGATCCAAGAACAGATTTCTAACCTGAAACTTATATAAGACTATCGAAGATCATAAAATCAAGATTTACGACCATCCAAACCGCTATTGATGAAATACACTCACAGGGAGAAAATATCAACGCAATACAGAGGAAACGATTGAAGTCATAAAGAGCAAAAGTCCAAACATCCTCTACCACAATTGTGCGCCCAGTGGTGAAATTGTGCCCTCTCCCCATGGATTGACTCTGTTGAAGTCCATGCCGGTACTTCAAGGCGGCCGGTTAGTGGACAATAAAAAAAGAAGATCAAATCAAACAGAACAATTTAGCCACAACATGTATACTTTCACTTACAGTTTTAGGTTGTTGCAATTTTTATGAGAATTAAATATTAACGTTCATTACAGAGTTAGAGTTCAGTTGAGTCCATATAAAAATGTAAATTTTAAGGTGATAATTTTTAAAATTCGACAATTTTAAAGGGCAAAGAGAGCAGGCTCTTACTTGAAAAATAATTAAAATAATTTAAACTATTTAAAATATTGTTATTGATAGAACCTGTACTACGGAGCATTTAACTATAAGTGTATACTAAACTACTTTGAAGGTTTAGAAATTCCCCCGATACAAAGTCATAAGCCATAGAGATCATAGAGCTTCCGATGTCACTAAAATGCTAAAACTAAATTATGTCAGTGGATAGAAATGGATTATACGTTCCTTACATTAAATTGTCAATAATTCATGGTGTTAATTTTGCATATTTGTTCAGAAGATGCCCAGTACCGTAAACCTATTTATAAAAAAAAATTTAGTAATTTTAAATATCTTTACATTTAAAACAGGAAGGTGAAAACCCTTTTTGGACGGTTCGTCTGAGACTTCTACTGAGAATATTTACACGCGGGTTGTACAAAAACAAACCTTCTCAGTCCTATACTAGCAGGTTTTATTTGTATTTTAAAAATATTTACTTGAAATTGGTCTCAAATGAAAAATAAACTGTTTTTTATGGAGATTTAGTATGGGAAAAAGTAAACTATTTAAATCCTTTAGACAGCTCATCTGATACTTCCACTGGACTGATTTGCATGTGGTTTGTACAAAATAAAAGTTAATATTTTCTACATTATCATTATTTCCTTTAACGTTATCTTAATTCCTTAAATTAAAAAAAAACCTACATTTTGAAGCATTGACTATGTACACTAACGTGAGTAGACTTCTGATAGCATAGGCGTGTGTGAAGCATATTGATGGTGGTGCGATCTCTCGTGCGGCGTGCAAGGAAGTACACGTAACATATGATAGATAAATCAGTATTACCACTCTTCTCAACTAAGGATGAAACATTTTATAACAGAAACTTATGTTTGGGTAAAGTGTTTTTGCAGCACTGTAAATTCAGCTGAATTAAAACAAGATCGATGGCAGCGACTCTGGTGCCGCGTACACCGAACTTCAAAATTTTTGCCTCAAACTAAATGCATTGGATGAGAGGTCTATTCATGTTAGTGTACATAGTCAATGGTATAAGGCAGTGACAGTGCAATACAGTAAGGCAGTGAATGTCAAAGGACGCATCGAGCACTCGTAGGGGTATCTATAAAAATATTTAGAATTCTTATTTTTTATGTAGTCTATTTTTATGTATCAGTATTCGTGTAGCATTAACGTCAATGAAATGTCTTAAAACCTGATGAATCATTTATAAACGCACTTGACTTTGAATTAGTTACATTGAGAGTGTAATATTTAAATGGAGGTGTACCTGTATAGATCGTGTGGACACAGAGTAAGTTGTCTGGTGGTCAGTGAGGATCAGTCGGACAGAAAGGTAATTAGTGCGGTCTTTGAGGCGGAAACTGTCGCTAGGGGCAACTTGTCCGCTAGTAGCGATGAGCAGCCATGTCTGTCGCTATAAGATCCGGCCACAGATTGCTGTCCAGCGACGCCTTATGAGGTCAACTAGCCGGCAAATAGCTACCCATCATATACATCAAGTCTTAGATAGATATGGAGAGGTAGATGGATTTGTTTCTTTCGCAACTTAAATTAAGTTGAATTAAATATAATAGTTTTACAAGTAATACTTACAATCCAAATATTGTTCTTAGTTCAATTAATATTTGTTAAATAAACTTAAATTATGTATTTTTTCTAGTAATGGTTTCATGTTTTCTGATTCTAGTAGAAGTTTTTACACTATTGATTTTTTTATAGTGTCGTGTTTTAAGTTACGTGTATTATTCCACGTATATCTATAGGTTATCAGAGAGTTTAAGATGATAAAATATAAAGACAAATAAAGCCTCTTGAACTATTAAAAAGTAAATGCACTCTTGATTTTTGTATATAAACTCCAGTAAAAATATCTTGTACGTGAAGAAAAATCATTGATTTAAAATCTTGAGGGAATTGGAATATTTTTGTAAATTTTTTTTATCTTTTTAAAATTTATATTTTTATATGTAACAACTCTTATGTTATTCATGGGTGGAAAAAGGTATGTAATATTTCTTAAATTTTTCAAAATCTTTTCCTCCATTTTGTGATACAAGTCAAGATATTCACCTTATTTTGTGATACGTAAAATTTACTGTACCTCATGCAAGGGCAGGAGGCAGGGATTGATAACAATGAAATGAGAGAAACTCTCAATATTAAGATAATGAGTAATTAATGATATACTATTTCTGTATTTTTGTGTCAAATTTGTACGTGATGAAAGTTTGTATTTGCTTGTTTAATTTATAAAACTTATTCAAAATACAAATGCAAAGTTGATTTCAGTTGGTGAGCGCTCTCCATGTCGGATTCAGCGAAGCGTGTCGGGCATTACGTCAGCTAGATTAAAGCTCTCGTAAAAACTGAATAAAAACAAGTCTAATGAGAAAGTCATTTAGTCTGATATAATAAAACCATCCAGAGTGGGAAATGAAGCGAGAGGGCATTACCGTCTCCCCGTCTCTCAGTTAATGCTAATCCCCTCAAGTTAAATAGTAATCTTAATTTGGAATTGTGTTTTACGGATTCCTCAATTTTTGAGGGTTTCTCCTTTACTGTTAATTCGCCATTATGATGGCCGTCAAGGAGCGTCAAATCATCATGAGACAGGGCTCTCCCATGATGATTTTCTATACAACAAGAAAATAAAACTGTTTTTTTTTTTTTTTTTTTTTTTGTTAATTTCAAAATATGTATGTTTGTCAGTATCCCTAGTGTCCTAAAATGACAAGAATAGATTTTTTGATTTATCAACTTAGAAAACTGTTTACATATTATTAATAATTTATCATTTGGTTAACTACAATTCGTAAACTCACTTTCCAACAGACTACTTACTAAGTGAGTCTTAAAATATTAAGTGTAAGCATAATTTGATATACTATAAAAAATATAAGATCTTATGCAGTATAAAACAATACCACTTATCTTAAATTGACTTAAAATCGATTAGAAATTGCTGACAATAACACTTTCTTATCTTTGAAAGAGATATTTTAATTGTCTTAGCTCATGTGTGGGCTTCTGGCCAATCTGTTATTTACTACAGCGGTATAAAATGGTTTCTCCTAAGAGATATTCAACCTAATGTTGCCGAATTGAAGAAAAGAAATTACGTTTAACATTTTAAACTGTGTAAGTCAGACTCGTGTCAATTTGCTTTAACATTTAAAGACCTTTAAAACTGTGTATACACTTTGAAATTCAGGAAATAAAACTAGTTTTCTATGAATGGTATATTTACATACAATAAAGTTACAAAACCAATAACTATGTCTATACAAACATCGTAACAACATTGTAGACTAAACCCTTTGGCGAGTGAACGTGTATAGGGCGCAGCGGATGGACAGCGCGGACAGCAGCGCGGCGGCGGTGGGAGGACACAGGCGGGCAGCGGCGCTCTCAGCCATCGCTGCGGACACACAAGATACATATCATACATTATACATAAGATACATATCAAGATATATATCATCCAGCGTAGCTGCACGCGTTGATTCAAAATTCAAAATTCAAATTCAAATAAACTTTATTCCTCAAATTATTTACAAACAGTGTTACAAAACAATATAAAATTGGAAATAATTCCCACAAAGACTATGGGTCTGAGCGTGGGAATGAGTCAGTTCAAGACCACTGTTGCTGGCAAGCGAAACATTTTTAACAACTTTTAAATCATGTTATACAATATAACAATATTAAATAAAACTAAAAAATATTAATGTGATACAGTGTTATATAAAAGATGGAGATAAAGAGTTACAATTTAAATAATTACAGACAAATAGAAAAAAAACACCAATACATACTAGAATAAGAAACCTGGATTGAGTGGATATATTTTACTTTAGTGCTAGTATTACAAGTTAATTATACTGTGACTGCATCAGTGCCTCCGCAGCCCCTGGACCCAGGCGGAGCAGCCACTCCGCAACCCTTCTTTTGTAGGCGAGGACACTGACACCCACACCATCAGCTATGTCAGGTGGACAGTTGCGACGGACGATATGCGCTATGTAAAATGAACTTGAAAAGAATATATTATGTGTTAATCTAGGAATTTGGAAATTCATTCTTTGTCTGTTTCTGGTTTGGTGAGAGTGAGCTAACTCCGAGAAAATGTTGGTACTATTAGATTTTAAATAAACCAAAAGGGTTTTCAGAAATAACTGTCTAATTGTAAGGACTTTGAAATCAGAGAAAAGTAAATCAGTTGGATACCTTAAATTTTTATTTAGGATAGTTTTTATAATACCTCTCTGGGAAACATTTAATGGTTGAAGTACGGTGGAGGACGCGACCCCCCACCCTAGTATCCCATACTGCAAAACAGATTGGACGTAAGCATAGTATGCAACCCTGCAGTGATCCACAGACAGGACTAGCCTGAGCTGCGAAAAGGCATAAATCAGTCTGCGAATCCTGTGTTTTACGTACTGAACATGTGGAGCCCAATTTAATTTATGGTCGATAATTACGCCAAGATATTTATATTGCTCCACACGTTCAATATAACCGCAGGCACAGGCAGCCGCCCGCGGATCACCGCAGGAATGCAACCGTAGCGCTCTCGGGCCTGGATCTTGATCTGATTTTAAATACAAAGGCAAATATTTGGTTTTGTCTATATTTACAGTGAGAATGTTATGATTAAACCAATCTTTTAACTTGGCCAGGTCCGAGGACGCCTGGTCATATACCATGTCCCAGAAAAGGTCAGCTGACACCAGGGCAGTGTCGTCGGCAAAAATAAACAATTTACCGGAGATGTTGACTTTAGAAATATTGTTAATGTATATCAGGAATAACAGTGGCCCGAGAGTACTTCCTTGAATAACGCCATAATTTACATTCTCGGTATCGCTGTTGACTCCATTGATCGAAACAAATTGTTTACGTTGATCAAAATAGCTAATAAACCAATTAAGGGAGTTATTTTTTATGCCAACTGCTTGTAATTTAGTTATTAATTTTTGCCGGTCGACAGTATCGAATGCCTTTGCTAAATCCATGAATGTAATGATCACTCGATTTCTTTCGCCTATTTTACTGGTTAAAAACTTAGTTAAATCGAAGAGAGCATCGGAAGTGTTTTTCTCCTTCCTAAAACCATACTGAATATCTGCAATAATTGAGTTTTGTTCTAAGTAGAACGCTAACTGGTTTTTTACGCATTTTTCTAGAATTTTATCAACGCAATTCAATAATGATATTGGTCTGAAATTTGACATAATATTCTTTTGGCCAGATTTAAAAATGGGAATTACCTTTGCGATTTTCATTGAGTCGGGGAATTTACCTAAGTTAATACTTAAATTAATTATATGAGTCAGGGGTATGATTAAAAAATTAATGAAGTTCTTAAAAAAATCAGAGGGAATATTGTCACACCCCGGTGCCGAGCCACCTTTCATGGATTTCACCACATCAACAATCTGTTGAGGGCTAACCGGTTGAAGTGCAAACTCCGAGTCCACTGTGTGTGAAGCGTCATCCACCTCTAGCTCTCCCCTTGGCTGAATTGTACTTGCCAAAGTTGAACCAACTGCGGAATAATATTTATTAAAATTATGGGCTATGTCTTTAAGCTGAGGTGGGGTGACAGCGTCGCCAGCGGTGTTGAAGGCCTCTGCCGGAAATCGCTCCTTATCACACGGACGGCCAGCCACTTCGTTGACGACCCTCCAGAATTTTCTGCTGTTACCAGCCGCATTTGCAATTTTATTTTTGTAATAGTTGAATTTAGCCCGTTTAATTAAAGCATGTAATAAATTCCGGTATCGCACGAAATTACGGCGCAGACTCATATTAAATGGTTGTAACTTTAATTTTTTACTTAGGGCATCTCTCTTTCTCAGCGATGTTACAAGGCCTTGGGTTATCCAAGGTTTTAATTTAACGTTTTTTGCATTACAAACTTGTACTTTCGTATTTTTTAGAATTAAATTTTGAATAGTTTCGGTAAAAAGTTCAACGCTTTTGTTTAGGCTATTACATTCAACAACATGATTCCATGATTGTTCCGAAAGATTATCATTACAAGATACAAGGCAGAAATTTTAAACTTGGTTTCGCATGCAACCAAAATATTCTTTGTGGTCATAATAAGACGTCAACTTACACTGTAAACATTTTTCAACTCATCTGGACACCGAATCATATTCATAAATATATTTTAAGTTCTTTGACTGAAATTTGAATTATTTATTTTTTTGGATAATATTTTGTAGCTTTAACTGGTGAAAAAAGTTAATGTAGTAGGAAAGCCATAAACATAAAAGGGTGGATTAAACATTATTTTTATATTGCTGTAGTTCTCTGAGTAGTTCTTTTGTTGACCTTTTGTGTCCACTGGAACGCGTAGTCTCAGAATTTGTATGAATATCACATCGACTGGAAATATTTATGTTCATTTAAATAATTCATAAAAACGAGTCAACATGAAAGATGTTTTCTTGTTGCGATAAGAAAGACTACCGGTGTTGTAACAAACTTTGCTAATGCACAATAATATTCTTTTTATACGTACTGCATGTTGGTACTTTTAATATAAATTTATCTTAAATAATCTAAATCTTTATGGATATAACATTTAATGATATATACTCAGTGGTTTTAACTGATAGAAAGATAACGGTGTTGGAGGTTTCCTACTAAGGGAACATTACTATAGTAATGTTGAATACATAACTATATAAACTGACAAATTTAACTATTAAATTCATAAAAAACGCTAATTAAATACAGAACTGGATTTATTGTTTTCATTCCATTTAATCTGTTGTGATTCATATTAACATAGAAAGAATCAACTTCAACGCCAATTAATTTCAAAAACTTATAAGTATTGTGAGATTTACTTACCACTAGAGACACTTTCTGTGCTTCCTAAAAATACCAATAATCGAATTAAAAAACATGACATAAATAAGTATCTTTAAAATCTCAAAAATGAAAAGTCCAACTCTTTCATTTGTATTATCAAATTTAACTCAAAACTAAATATTTATTACAAGAATATTTGAACACATCGGTAATTTAAATGAATTATGTTTTATTTATTCATGATGTTGCCTCCTGGATTGAATTCAAACGTAATAATAAAGTAAGGTTACACATTGAACTTCTGGTTGGGACTTGTTTGTGCGGCCGGCCACGCGTGTTAGGAATAATTAATTTTTTGTCGTTCTAAATTTTAAGTGTACAGTACGTTCGTTTGTGTGTATGTTTGAAACCATGACTAATACTGTGTTCTACTAATTTCAATTGACATCAAGTTTTGATAGTGGAGCAAATGCTCCGAAACTAGTCATCATGACAAAATGACGGATTGACGACGACACAAGGTACTGTAACCTTACTTTATGATTATGTTTAACCTAAAAGAATTATGTTTCATTAGCCACAAACTATGATACTGACAGACTCCTTAACTTGTTGCGTCCTTAAGAACTATTAATACTATTTATGTAAAAAATATGTAGCCTAATTTTGTAGTATGCTTTCCTTTAATAAATAAATGTTTTATTTGATTTACATAAGAATCCTGTTCAAATATCCAAACGTTTACACAACTTTCCCAAGAGTGGATGGAACAAAACCACACCGCCACAGGTAATCATCTAGAGGCTGGCTTTGTTAATGTCAAAGTAAAAATGGATCCGAGGGATGTGAGTTCGTTGTCGGTTAGGCACAGAAGGCCGTGAGCCGTCACATGGGCGACGAGGCGGCGAGGCGGTGAGGACGCCGCGTCGTTCGTTACCGGCAAGACAAAGCAAAGCGCAGTCAAAGAGCGCTTTGTCTACTCACTGGAGATATCAAGGCCTGTCAAAATGTTTCTTGTGCATGTCCTCTCTTTATTTTAGCCCTGTATCGTGTAACATTGTAACTGTCATTATTGGCACACATTGTCATCTTTCTATGACACATTCCTCCGAGCTTCTCAACCCTTTGTTTTCATTTGGAGTGTTTCTTTTCTGTTAACGTGTCAATTTTAATGTTGTTCGTCTAGTAGAATAGAGAAAATTTATGTAGTTAGATTTATTTCCTCATTTGTATACACATTATTGAGCTTCATATAAAAATTATTAATACTTAGAAACATTTAAATTAATTGTGGAAGAGGAGTCTATACTATAAAAAAATTTTATCAGTATTAAGGTATTCAGGATTTAAATGTGGTTGAAAGTTTTTTCCTGGTCAATAGTTTTATGAAGAACAGTGGAACTGTAAATGAGTAAGTTCATGTATTTCAAAGCAATAAGAAAACATATTTTAACATAATTTCTTTTACGATACAGATACGAAAATGTATTCAATAACATTTTGACAGTTAGGACTAGACTGACTTTCCATAAAAGTATGATTTATCGTTTAATTTATTAGACACAATTCACTGAACAATTACAAAGTTACTATTCAATTTTAAGCCATGCCTACCTAAATCTTAAAACAGTGTAGTTCTTAAAAGAACCTTTCAGTCTTCATTAAAAAAACTCGTCATATTTTGTCTTTACTGAAAACATATCTTAATATTTACGTAATTTAGACTCTTTACATCAGGTTTCTTGTTAATCCATCATACCGAACCATACGTTCATACATCATACCGTACGAATCATACGTTTCCGAACTCTAAGTTGTACTTATGAACATCGAGTAAAACTCTTGCCACCATTTCAAAGTAGGTTACAAGAACAGTCAACCATTTAGTTGATAGTTCCAATATGGTTGAAAGAAACAACAAGATAGTTAATTGGGATGGTGGCGTCGTCCTGTAATCCAGCTACTTGGAGGTTACGAATTGTGGATAGTTATAAGCGATGGCTTGTGGATGCGGTATTCCCTAGTGGGGATTAACGTCCGCACTAGTGAATACTAGTTCATCCATAAAGACCATCCTCATAATTAGACCAATCCGTTTATAAGAGGTCGAAGTTGTGGTTCGGATCTCACGTTAAACTGTAGGTCCCTAGATACCATTGGCTGTTGGGCTATGAATTAACAGCCCTGTCTAAGGAGAATGTCGGCCTTAGTCAGTAACAAGACTACAAGATCGCGCCACAATCATCCTACACTCATCTCTCATTCATACTTGGCTTTAAACTACATATTGAGTTAGGTCGCCATTTCAGTTAAAGGTATTAAAGCTAGAGTTCCGATCATCACCTGGGTAGTAGACGATGGTCTTGTTGCTGCTGTAGGAGGTCTCCGGTATCCGCAGCTCGCAACACAGCGCGGTGGGACTCTCCAGACCCGCGTCTGGCAGCAGCGCCTCCAGCTGGATGTCGTACTCCCCGGACCGTGCGGTCGCCTCCACCCGGGCCGCCACCGGGGTCCTACTGCAACACGCCGGAGCTGGTGAGGAGGAGGTGGGACAAACCGGACTGATCGGGTATTGGGGCAGATGGAACTGTTGGAAAACGTGTTGGGAGTGTTCACACATTGGACAAAATGGAAATGTGGAGGTGATGGTGAGGGAATGAAACTGTTTGCGTATTGGAGTTATTGGAAATGTTGAGAAGGTATTGTAGCAATGAAGTTAATGAAAAGCTGAGGAGAGATGACATGGCAATGGAACTCCCCAGGTATTGAAACGATTGAAAAGCTTGAGGGGATGGTGCGGAAATGAAACTGTTCACGTATTGGAGTTAATGGAAAGGTGAGGAGGGATCGAGGTCCGTAGAGGAAAAAGCATAACTTCTTCCTAAGGTCAGCTGAATAGCTATTTTTTGTGTCCCGAATATGAAGCGTCAAAACTAAAACGGAAGTCAAGTTACGTTATAATATTTACCATTACACAGCTGATTGACAAAGAGAATGAAGTAGTCTTGCCACGGGTACGATATTTATCGTAACGGAACCATATTACCTTTTTTTTACATTTGGATTATTAGTTAATAACAAACTATTGGATGATGACCAAATAAACAATTATCATTCAAGGTAACACTAAAACCATAAATTCTACTCTAGTTTGCTTTGAAATTCCTTATTTTAGTAATAGTTGAGACAAAAAATCTCCAACGCAAACGAGATCGATTGTTGTTTCCTGCAGCGTTGGCAACACTTGCAGGTAACAAAAAGTAAAATGTTGGTTTTTTAACACTTTTTTAACCAACAAAAACTCTGTGGCGACATCCACCGATGTCGCAGAAACTGACACCATTGCTCTTATGGGATGTACCTCACCTGGCACTACAGTCATCTTGAGGAGAGATGACATGGCAATGGAAGTGTCCAGGTATTGAAACCATTGAAACTGTTAAGCGGATGGTACGGTAATGGAACTGTTCAGGAATCAGAGCCATTGGAACTTTTGAGATGTTGTGGCAGAAACATTTTCAGATTTGTTAGCCAATGGGAAATTTTTGGAGGTGTTGGGGAAATGAAATTATTAAGGTTTTGGAAACAATGGAGATTTTGAACATGTATTGAGACAATGAAACTGTGTAGAGTCAATGGAAATGTTAAGAAGGTATTGTAGCAATGGAATTGTTCCGGCATTGGAGTTAATGAAAAGGTGAGAAGAGATGACATGGCAATGTAAGTGTCCAGGTATTGAAACCGTTGAAAATGTTGAGGGGATGGTACAGTAATGGAACAGTTCAGGAATCAGAGCCATTTGAACTTTTGAAATGTTGTGGCAGAAACATTTTCAGATTTGTTAGCCAATGGGAAATTTTAGGAGGTGTTGGGTAAATGAAATTGTTCAGGTTTTGGAAATAATGAAGATTTTGAACATGTATTGAGACAATGAAACTGTGTAGGTTTAGAGTCAATGGAAAAGTTGAGGAGGTGTTGAGGCCGTGGTCCAGGTTTTGGGGTTTTTTTTAATGGAATTGTTCATTTGTTAGAAACAATGGAATTTTTGAAGAGATATTGATGGTATTGAGGGACATGGAACAGTTGAGATGATGCGCATTGAAACTGTTCAGGTATTGGCCAATGGCACAGTTGAGGAGAATTTCAGCAATTGAATTTTTTAGGTATTGGAGATTCTGGCATTTGCTGAGGGGAGTATGGGGTATTCAAACCTTTAAGGTGGTATTGAGGTAAAATAGGACTCAAAAATAACCCTCGGAACTTAAAATGTAAAAAATATTAGCTGAAAACGAGAAATGATTTGGTGCAATGCAACTATTGAGAGGTACTGAGTGAAAAAGTAGAACTGAGTGTGCTGAGGACAACGAGAATTTGGTGTGATGGAGTTGATTGAAAAAATTGTAAGTGAAACATGTTTACACTTTCGCTTTACGAACAATATGTTTATATGGATATAAAAAGAACACTGGGCCGCTGCCTGAGGTGACGGAATATCGCCAGGACCAAGCCAGCTTCCGCTACCACTTTTAAGTCTATAACACGTCGTATGTCAGCTGACTTGGTTATTATTGGTGAATTTCACTGAATTCTTAATTTTTTTTACATTATTTTATTTACCGAATGAAATAATGTACCTTATGGTGGAAGGGGGGCAACGAGGTTAAACTAGACCTACACATAGAGTGCTACAAAGAAGATTCCATCCTTGACGAAGCCTATTGTACCCAAATACTATTGTATGTACTTAATGGTAAATAAAATCTTGAATCTTGAATCTAGAGTGTCCCCTGTAGACTGGCGTCATTTTACCCACGATTCCCACCGTTTCCTTGGTAACCAGTCCTTTGTTTACACTTTCCCACACTTAACGTTCTTTTACCCACACCCATCCGACGTTTTTATCCCAATAGCCTGTTTAGACCATTAAATCAAAGTGGTTTTAAAAACAAACAAAACAACAAATTGAAGAGGTTTTAAAAGTATAATTTGCGACTTTTTAAGCTTGTAACGACCAATCGCAATAACTGAAACTGATAACCAAGGAAACGAGTGTAAAGTGTGGGATAGTTTCCAAGGGAACGGCAGGAATTGTAAATAAAATGGCGGAAATCCAAGAAATTGTAAGTAAAATGGCACAAATCCATAGGAGACAAAGAAATTACGTATATTTATCACTCTATACATAGTTTAACCTTGTTGGGGAGGAGGGGGGTTTGATCAAATTGTTCTCGTAAGTGATCCAATGTTCTTTTTATATTTAAGATTGAAACAAGCTACCACGATGAAGAGTGGAGCACTACATTACGCTTAATTCCATTTGAAGAAAGATTAAGCAAACATTTTACAGAAGAAAATGATCTCTCTTTCATTTGCCGTCACTTACTGGGCGTCTTTTGAGGTAATTATGAATTTTAATGATAATCGAAGAACAAATGGGTGTAATGCCTTATGTAGCTTCGTTTTGACAAATACCAGCTGGTTGGATGCTCTATTGTTGATTGGATGCAATTACTACCCCAGTAAAGAAAGATATCTGGGTCCAGTTTTGAACCATTGACAATCCCACAAAATCTTTTTGGATTGGATGGGCAACCTCTGGTTTACATTGTGAGCTTTATAACCGCTCATCTACGGTTATATTGCCTAATGTTGGTTGCTTCAGACTTACTTGTATATCAGAGTCAAAGAATCAATGCTACTTAGAATAAATCGGTAATAAAAACTAAAATTATGATCTAATAAATATTTAGTCTTATGTTGTAAGAACATTTTTTGCATAGCGTTCTACTCCAGTTGTTGCTACTGTAGTTAAGGAATTTTAAGTATTTAAAAAATAAACTTACGTCTTATTTTCAGCGATAATGTACAAAAATATTTTAGGCTCTGGATAGACACCAGTGGCTCGACACGAAACATTGACGGTCTCGTAGTCAGCCCTGCTGTACATCACCGTCAGCTGACGCTCCGGCACTGCCAACATAAAAAACACATAAAAAGACAATGCCAACAGTGATGCCAACATGACATACACATCAGTAAGCACTGCCAACATAACAAAACACGTCAGTAGGCAGTGAAAACACATCAGTAGGCACTGCCAACACAACAAACACGTCAACGAAAAAGTCTGCAAAAAGTGCTAGGAACCCTTTTAATATGATTTTGTAATTTTATATTATTATCTTAAAAAAGACTAATTTGTGCTTTTAATTTTACGTGTTTATTGGTCTACGTAATATACTACGTAATGGCAATTTACATGTTCAAGTGTTACTTCAGTTATACACAAAATGTAGTTGTTTTTCACTTTATATCATACTTAAGATCTTCAGACAGTAACGAGCTATTTCATGGATCAGCCTCTTCGCATTGCCAGTATCAATTCCGAACAGAACTGTTCCACGCTCGCATCTGTTTATTCAGGGTAACTGATGCTAATATATTCACAAGGAGTGGGAATTCGACAAAGTCTATTCGCTTCTTGTCAACAGATTTTGTACGTCGCTTCATTCTATTGCCTCCAATGTTGTTTTATAGATTTATTCAGCATAATCTTTAGGAGATTATACTTATACCAAGATATGTGATTTTTAATTTTTTGAGTGGTTTAAACTTACATTTGATGAAAGACGAGTAGTTAAATTTGATTTAGACATGAAAATTTATTGTTTGTTAGTTAAAGTAGACCATTTCCAAGTAAAACCTCCAACACATTTATAGTACTCCACATTAAATTGAAATAAATTTCCTTATAATTATCAATCTGTATATTGTTATTCAATCTAGCTTGAATACATATTCTATAAAGTGCATCGTTTTCATCATACATAAACATCAAGAACATCAATAAGTCTAGTTGTTACTGGAGTAAAAGTTTTCAAAGAAAATGTAGAATCATTGTTTTTTTTTTTTTTTTTTTTAGTTCTAATATTTATTAGGCCAAGGTGAGTCGTGGGATTAGTGGTTAGCGCGTCGTGGGTTCAAATTCACATTCTGACAAGAAGGTTTTAGTACTATTTGATTTGCCTTGATTCAAAATAAAATAGTAAAAACCTTTAAAACTAATTTAATACTTTCTTCACGTAAATTATTAAAAAATATTGTGCAATCCAAGCCAACATACAGTAATTTTGGTACATAAATTTCATCCTATCAGTAACGTGGTTGATTATTTAGAGGTTTAAAAGTGTAACGAACTTTGCACATTTATATAAGTTTGGATTATGATCAAACGCAGTTGTTATTAGTAAGCAAGGAGATGGAGTGCATAAGTCATATGTGGATCAACGTCGAGGATCCTTTGAGCAGCGGAGTGAGGAGATGAGGACGCCCGACCCGGGGCGAGTGTCGAGCCCACGTTACGTCGGTCCCGCTGAATCCCAAATGAGCACGGCTTTGCAAACACGGGTCGTGCCATTTAAACCGTGTGTGCAACGTTGCCGGGAAACCAATATCTTTCCCGGTTTATATAAAACTTGTAACACGCTCATATTTATGACCACTGCTTACTGATATGCCAAATACTGCACCTCGCATGCTTTATGACATTGTTGGAGGAATTATTTTCATTGAAAAGTGGGATACACCAACGAACAAGGTATTTGATATTTTAAGTAGGTTTTTATTTATATTCATTCACTAAATTATTGTTTTAGTAACTTAGGTGAAGGGGAAAGAGTGCACCATCCTAATTCTGTCCGAAGAACTAAAGGATTCTCATCCTTGTCTTAACTTCTATTGCAATTTTGTCTTCCTCGTTTTGTATTATGCATTAAGCTATCTATAAGATAATGGTATGGATGAGATTTTAGTAGAGTCAAATCAAGGAAAAAATTATAACGTGTAAAAAATGTTGATATAATTGATTTTATATAGCTTGGGTGGTTTGTCGTCGCTAATAAGACGAGAGAGAGATTCAGATTACTTTAAAACGACCTTATGGAAAATAAATAACACAAATAAAAAAGATTATTATATAAGGAAATACTCACGATTACACATTTTAGCGTAGTTCATCTTCGAGCTCAAAGATAAACTCTGTTAGTTAAACACCGAATCGCGGAACGTGTTTTCTTGGAGATAATAGATTCAGTATTGTCGGAATTAGCATAAAACCGGGGTGAATTGTTGACATCTGCATCTCAGCCGGCGGCTCAATGGCTACATCGCCGCCTCGAGACGTGCGGCGAAACTTCTCGGCTTTATAAACAATTTAAAATACGAATATTAACTTACAGCGAGGGCGCCAACATCTCCCTTCGCCTCATCGAGAATACGATATTTGATGAGGTCGAAGATACGCCATCGTTCAATGTTCTTTGTTCCGACTATCATTTTACAATTACCTTTGAAAATTCGGATAGCTAATCATATGCTTATCATACTACCCTTGAACACCCTCCACATGGACGTCCCAAAGAGGAAGTTAAAAAAAATTTATTAGTCCATAGCCATGCTATACATAATTTAAAAGGTCATAATAAGGAGAGTACATAGCCGAAACCCAGACCTCAAAAGGTAAAATATGTCGGAAGTTATTGTATTTCAAAGTTTTGATAATATTATTTTACTCTAAATTTGAACACCTGCCATTTCACTCCCGACAGTTATATTTTGGTCGGATCTACGGCATTGTATTCTACATTTTAAGACCTTTAATTTGATATATATAAACCTTCTGGCATGTATTTAAATTTAGTATGTTTAATATCAAATTTTAATGTAACTCCTTATGGGCTAACCCCTTATTTTCAAGCGTGATCCCCATATGGGATTTCTGGTGACTTTTCGGAGGAAGGTCAGGGGACGCCATAGAAACATTTCCAAAGAAATTGGCTTTCCAAAAATTATTTCATTCTTCCCGACTAATTTTAATACACTATTTTGAAACAGTGAAACTGCAAGCTGTTGAAAACAATTCAAGCATGATTGCCGTTAAACTTATTATTTGCAGTATAAAAGACAATTTACATTTCAGGCTACCACAAATACCTCTTTTCTCCGTTAAAATGTTGAATGTGTATGTAGTTGTTAAATATTTCAATCTGACGTTATCTTCAAGTTACGAAAGCGCGACATGTAATTCACTGGTTTTAGTAAATTTTAAATTAATTTCGACGAAGCTCAACAAGCGTATTATTTCCTGCCATTGGTGCTAGAAAATGGCAAGAATTAAGCATGTAGCAACTGCATAAGCACCACATTTTCCTCTGCATTAACTTCATTGTAAATACTTCAGAAATGTCACTATATTTATTTTGGTATGGTTTTCTGCTTCTTCGCCTGCAATATATGTTTATTGTTAAAGTTTTAGGCGTTTGTTGATTCAAAAAAAACCTCATAAACTCACCATAAACGACCATCTTCTTTATCATGAAATCTTCGTCCCAAAATGTGGAGACGGCACACTTGTACTCGCCCGATAACTTGGGCGTGGGGTTGGTGATGTAGAGGGCACGGTGCATCGTCGCGGGATGGTCACTCGCTCTGACAACAGAACCCATCCATCAAACTTTTTTTTCCAAATATATCTATATCTATAAAAGGGGAAGTGTGTATATATATTTATAAATATATATGTATGTTGCCTATAGACTCTGAAACCACTCAACAGATCGTAATGAAACTTTCAGGCATTATTAAGCAGTATTCAAGGATGGTTTGAGTGAAGTTTGGTGAAAATCTGTCCAAAGGGCTCTGACCCAGAGAGCATACAATTGTGCAGTGTCAGGTTTTAGAAATTTAGTGTTTACAAGATTAACTGCTGTAATTAAAAAATTTGAAAGTTTCATTCAAGCAGATGCTTATAATATAATCTCTATGACCAGGTGTGAGGCATAATGTTTATGTTTGTGTTGTCTTTATGGCTCCGCTCTACGGAAGCTCACAATTACAGTAAAAGCCTACAGGTGGTGAAATTTGACATTGACGATTCTCTTTGTCCATAGGTGCACCATAGGTCCATAGGTTTTGCAAATATAGTTTTTTAAGCTCTTTAGGGCTCCACCCCACTGGACTTCAAAACTACTTTAGGACCACCGGGGTTGAAATTTGATGGACGATTCTCTTTACCCATAGGTACACACTAAGAAACGATTTTACAAATATAGTTTTTTAAGCACTTTAGGGCTCCGCCTCACTGGGCATTGAAATTACTTTAGAACCTCCGGAGCTGAAATTTGACATGGACGATTCTCTTTGCTCATAGGTACTCACTAGGAAACGGTTTTGCAAATATAGTTTTTTAAGCTCTTTAGGGCTCCACCCCACTGGACTTCAAAATTACTTTAGGGCAACCGGGGTTGAAATTATATGGATGATTCTTTTTGTCCATAGGTACTCACTAAGAAACGATTTTGCAAATATAGTTTTTTAAGCACTTTAGGGCTCCGCCTCACTGGACATTGAAATTACTTTAGGACCTCCGGAGCTGAAATTTGACATGGACGATTCTCTTTGCTCATAGGTACTCACTAGGAAACGGTTTTGCAAATATGGTTTTTTAAGCTCTTTAGGGCTCCACCCCACTGGACTTCAAAATTACTTAAGGGCCACCGGGGTTGAAATGTGATGGACGATGCTCTTAACCCATAGGTACTCACTAAGAAACGATTTAGCACATGTAGTTTTTTAATCACTTTAGGGCTCTGCCTCACTGGACATTGAAATTACTCTAGGACCTCCGGAGCTGAAATTTGACATGGACGATTCTCTTTGCTCATAGGTACTCGCTAGGAAATGGTTTTGCAAATATAGTTTTTTAAGCTCTTTAGGGCTCCACCCCACTAGACTTCAAAATTATTTAAGGGCCACCGGGGTTGAAATCTGATGGACGATGCTCTTTACCCATAGGTACTCACTAAGAAACGATTTTGCAAATATAGTTTTTTTAAGCACTTTAGGGCTCCGCCTCACTGGACATTGAAATTACTTTAGGACCCCCGAGGCTGAAATTTGACATGGACGATTCTCTTTGCTCATAGGTACTCACTAGAAAACAGTTTTGCAAAAATAGTTTTTTAATTTCTTTAGGGCTCCACCCCACTGGACTTCAAAATTACTTTAGGGCCACCGGGGTTGAAATTTGATGGACGATGCTCTTTACTCTTAGGTGCTTACTTAGAAACAGTTTTGCAAAAATAGTTTTTTAAGATCTTTAGAGCTCCGCCCCACTGGACTTTAAAATCACTTTAGGGCCACCGGGGTTGAAATTATATGGATGATTCCTTTTGTTCATAGGTGCTCACTAAGAAACTGTTTTGCACATATCATTTTTAGGCACTTTAGGGCTCCGCCCCATTGGACTTTAAATTACTTTAGGGCCACCTTGGTTGAAATTTTACTTGGACATGCCTCTTTGCTCATACGTACTCACCAAGAATGGTTTTGCAAATATATTTTTTAGTAGGGCTGTGCTCCACTGGACTTTAAAATTAATTTAGGGCCTCCGTGGTTGAAATTTGACATGGACGTGCCTCTTTGCTCATAGGTGCTCTTGCATTTGCAATTACGATCAATAAGATACAAGACAAACTTTGACTATTCTGGGTTTAAATTTGCAAAATCACTGTTTATCCTTTGGCCTTACAGTAAGTAATATTAATATACTTACATTCTAAGCCATTGACTTTTTTTGTTACATTAAAAAACTTAACTTATCTTTTCTTTGTTATATTAAAATAGCTTTATTTATGTAAACAACTTAATTTGAGCGCATCAACGCGCGCTGGGTAACTGCTAGTAAAATATAAACGAAAAGCTAAAAGGCACTTTTTGCAGGCAACTATGACATAAAACTAGAATCATTATCCATAAGGTTTTCTCCATAAGGTTGATTGCTTTTACTTCCATTTTGATGAAGTACTGCTTAAAAAGTAAGAGACTCACGTATCGCGTAAAGAAAATTAATGACAGCTTTTAAAATATGCACACAGAAAATATAAAAAAAGAAGATAGGACAATGCAATAACATGATGAAGTACGTTTACTTGCATTACATTAATGTCGAGGCATGTGTTTATGTGCCTAAACCCTTTGTATATTCACTTTACACGTTTCTCAACAGAATACCTTTAGCAAGATATATAACGTTACCTGTTTATATGATACATGTATTCATAGGAAGCTATGTGGTGTTTTTATGAGGCTGAGGTTCAAGGTATCCAAGCGTAAGGTTCTGTACACCTTTATCTAAGGTTAAGGTATCCCAAGAACAAGGTATTCTAAGGTTAAGTTGTGTAAATGTACCTGAATATAAGGTTAATCCCATGATCAAGATACAATAAGTTCAAGTTGTTTGAACCCAAAGGTTTCCCCAGTATCAATGGTTGAGGAATCACAAAGTCAAGTTATAAGGCCGAAGGTGTACCGTAACTATATCTGAAGTGATGGTATCTCAAGGTCGTTACCTATCTAAGGTTATGTTATACCATGGTCGTCATCTGAGGCCTTTTTACATATGGGTCATGCTATCTAAGAGAGTGTGTATTATTATTAATACCTTTAATACATTTAATACCTTTTAATGCCTTAATTGAAATGGCGACCTAACTCAATATGTAGTTTAAAGCCAAGTATGAATAAGATATGAGTGTAGGATGATTGTGGCGCGATTTAAAGATCAGCGCATCAATATATTTTACCCTAAGCTGTACATGTACCTAAGGTTATGTCGTTCCACAGTAGTCATGTATACATATCTAAGGGTAAGGTATCTCAAGGTCAAGCTATCCGTCGTGTATCAATAACTAAGGTTAAGGTACCCCTTTATCACTTTATGCAAAGATGTACCTGTATCTGAATTAAATTTAGGCCCAATCACAAGGTTATGTCATCCAAGTCTAAGGTGTACCTGTATCTAAGGTCGAGCCGTCCCTTGAGCACGCCCAAGTCCTGCGGCTTCTGGCCCGGGATCCACTGGTAGACCGGCGCCGGGGAGTTGTTCCAGAACCACTTGACAACAAGCCCGGAGCCCGGGGCGAGCTCCGAGGAGCGCAGACTGTACTCGCAGTCCAGCACGGCAGCTCCGGTCCCATAGCGGACCTGGGGCGGCACCTCCAGAGACGTGATCTGGACACAGTCTATACCTGCAACCACAGTCAACCACACATAACCACAGTCAAATAGCCCGGGGCGAGCTCAGTCAACAACACACATCCACAGTGAACCACAACCAACGACAGTCAACTACACGCAACCACAGTCACCAAACACAGCCTTAGTCAACCCCACACTCTCCCTCTCAATAACAACTATGGTAGGTACTCCGAATGGAAGTTTAGAGTAAACTTTTTTAGAGATATTTGAAAACAAAGTTACAGACAAATACATTCTTTAAAATGTTTTTTCATGTAATAGGGTTATACGAAGATCGCACGATACTAACGCTCAGTACATAATAATAAGGATAATCTTATGATTATCCTTAAGAAATATGTTTTGCGTTTAAGAATAGTTAAAAAGTTGTTTTGTCCAAGATTTACACAAGAAATAGAACTTTGATAATATAAAAGTCTAAGACTAAGACGAAGACCTTAAGAACAAAAACGTTTTTAAAATACAAGACTGCCATTCTGATGCAAGAATATATTACGAACCGTAAAATTTAGCGGTGTCCTTAGGAAAAAACAAAACAAAAACAGATTAAGCATGTGCCAGAAAAAACAGGAAATTCATTGCCCAAAAAATTAATTACAAAAGAAAGATCATGCGATAATTGACTATTTTGTGTCATCTGTGGGCGGTTGAATTCGCAGTGAACCGCGGCTATCCAGCGGCCGAGAGGTTGAGGCCATATCGAGTAACGCTGATTGAATAAGTGGCAGGCGACAACAATAGCTACAGGCCTCGTCCACTGTATCGGCGTGCAGTGACGATGATTTCACACAGACTACTTGAGGCTAGTCTTGACAGAATGGTCGGACAAAGTTTATTAGTTGTTCCTTAAAAAAAAAATCCTTTCCATAAAATACTAATATATTAGCTTTTGAATATGCAATAAATAAACGTGTAATACATACGCGGTGTTTCAATATAGACGAATCCCTATTAAAATGTGATCATATCTGTAATCTACACGTTTATGAAGTAATAAGTTATTGTGTGGCTTATTCTCCCAATTTCTCCAAATAATAAATAACGTAAGACGTCTATTGGATGATATACCGTGCTTTGCGAAACCACTTCATATTATTATGGATTAAACTATTTCCAATATTGTACATATTATTATGTATATTAATTTTTTATTAAAAAATCAGATAAATTTTATTTATAAACGACATTTTGAGATTAATACATGCAAGAATCATGTAGACCTAACTAAATAAAATTTTGAACGCAGTTATTATTATTATTGGTTTAATTTGCACTTAGTGAATATTAGTTTCATTTTCATACAAGGAAGGTGAAAATGTTATTTAATGAGACACATTCAGTCCAATGATAATACAACAGTTGAAATAAGAGCTTTACCAAGAAAAACTTGTTAAACGTTTGTATTCTCCATCCTACAATGATCCATTATAGTAGTTAGATTTGGTTACTTCTGGCTCAGGTCAGCTGCCCCGGAAGCCACGTGCCGGGGCACATAGCTTCCGGTCGTATATTAAATGAGGGGTGAGGAGGTGGGGTGAGCGTTTGAAGTAGATTTGCGCATAAATTAAAAGTTAGTTCAAGACTGAAATTCAACAATTTGGGGTTGAACAAAATGTGCGCATAAATTAACCGGGTTCAACTAAAACTTCGCATAAATTAAAAGTTAGTTCAAAACTGAAATTCAACTTGATAATTGGGTTACGGAAAGTATGTCAAGGTCATCCCGAGTAAGTTTTAAAAAAGCCTATCCCGCTAGCACAGGAAATAGTTCTGAGAGTTGAACTACCCGGTGATAGCGGGATAGGTAGATTTAAGTTTTGAACTTTATTCGTAAAAACAAATACAATCAATGTGCAAAAACAAATACAATCAATGTGCAATACAAGTTGAATTTTTGTGATGAAATACGGAGTTGTAAAAGCAAACGCCGACGACGAGGATAAGGTACAGGCAGAGTCCCCAGATGACATACTTGACAAGTTTGAAGAAACGTAATATTTCGAGTTGGTTTTCCCGTTCCAATTGCAAACGTTTAATTTCCAATTTCAATTTTTCTTCTTTCATCTTTTCCTCTTCCATCCTTGTGACGAAGGAAACTTCATCCATCATATCCATCTTTAGTGTTGTTTTTTGGTGTTTGAAATTTTGAAACAAGTGATGTTGATAGTTCAAATGTTGGAGACGGAATGAGAAGTGAAAGCGAGGAACGTTAGTTAAACGAAGAAGTGGTGGGGGGAAGTTGAATTACAAAGAGGTGGTGGGGGAAGTTGAATCACAATGAAGTGGTGGGGGAAGGAGGTTGCTCACCATTTGCTTCCGTACTTGTTGTTGTCGTGTCTGATTGTAGAGGTGTAAGTGGAGTAAGATTAAGCAAACTATCTTCATCAGAACTGTCAACCTTATCACAAATAGGACAGGCGTAAGTTATTTCCAGATTCATTTTAACAGTGTTGAATTTACTAACAATTTCGTGTAAAGTATTAAATATTTCTTGCAAATCTTCTTTAGAATTTACTTCGAAACTAGAATTCATTCGTGCCAACGGAGAGTTGTTCATCGTGCGAGAGTCGGTGATTGAATGAAGATCGGTGCTTAGGAAGGAGGCTTATTTGTCGGTGAGCATGAGCTTGTTATTAAATAAATAGCCAAGTTCCTCTTCTTCGTCTTTCAATTCAAATATTTTAGCTGAAGTAGTAGGCGTTGTTTCGTCTTCACTCGATGATGAAGAAAATTGAAATATCCTAGCTGAAGTAGTAGTCGTTGTTTCGTCTTCACTAGATGATGAAGAATCACGAGGACGTAAATAGTGAACATCAAGTCTGATCCATCTCATAGGATATCTATCCATGACAGAGAGCAAATTTTGAAATATTTCCTCCAATTCTTCTCTGTCAGTTATTATATGTTGAAACTTGACGAAAGGCGATCCCATGTTGTTAGTTAGAGTGTTGGAAGTGAAATAATACAAAGGCGGATTCAATAAGATACAAAACTTAAATTAATGGTGGGGGGAAGTCTAAAAACCAATGGTGGGGGAAATCTCAAGGTCATCCAATTGAAGTTTTAAAAAAGAGTGTAAAACTAAAATTACACATTCGATTGTTCTACAGGATCGGAATACCAATCTGACCTGTATTTACATCTTTTTATCATATGTGTACAAAAATCATCTTGATGAGACTTGGTGCGTTGACAATGAGCTAGATCGAGAGGATGAAATTTGAAACATCTTTGAGGACAGCATGTATGAAAATATCTTGATTTGTAAAATTTGAAAGTTCGCAATTCCGGCGGCGGTAGTTGTTTTGTTTTGCACTTGCAGTAACAAGATCCAAAAAATTCACATTTAGTGCAAGCTAACCCGTCCACCATCATTGGTCCTAAATCTGTACATTGTTGTTCACAACAGTAACGAGGTTCGTACTTGTACTTTTGTTCTTCCATGTTGACGCTGCTGAGTCCAGTGAAAGAATAAGAGTGTATAGTGTTGAATAGTCAGTTTTATGTATTACAAAAAGTGGTGGGGGTAATTTCAAGGTCATCCAAACGAAGTTTTAAAAAATTATACCTTACTAATGTAAGGAATGTTTATACTTAAGAAGTTCATTTCTGTTTATCTTCTTCAGACTTTGTCTGTTTCTGTTTGTTTTCTTCAGCCTTTTTCTCTCTCTCCGCTTTAGCCATAGCGATAAGTTCTTCAGTCGATAGTGGATGTACTTCAGGAAATTTTAAAATTAATTTAGCTTGATATCCTTCTTTAGTTAATATATTTAAATCTTCGGTCATTTGTTCAACAGTGTTGTAATCTTTTCCATAGATCTTTCCATCAAGTTCAATCATCATTCTGTATAACATCTTTAAAATTAGGTGTTCACGCAGCGAGAGTCGGGAAGCGAATGATTATTTATACAAGTATCATTCCCTTTTTATCAACTTGACATTGATCACGTGATTCTTTAATTTTACTTGTTAAAAGTTATTTAACATTGGTAATACTTGTGAAACTTGATGTTATGTTGACCAGTCGGCGATGAAGATGTTGTAGGTTGTGTAGAAAGAAATACTTCATCATCGCAGTATTTTGTTTTAGTAAACATCCTTATATTAGTAGCACTAACATCAACAGTTAAGTGATAACCACCGGTAAGTAAAACTCGCATTTCGTTGGTTAAATCTTCAAGTTGTTCAAAACTCGTAATGGTGTTGGTATCGTAAGATGCACACTTGACCTTTAGGGACATGTTGAAGTTTTGTATTTAGTTATAGAGAGCGAGATGTGTACGGTACGAAAGCTAGTCGTAGACTGATGAATTTCACAAGTTGATTTTCACTTTTATTATCACACAAAATTGGGTCAAGGTCATCCCGTGGAATTTTTAAAAAAAGCAACATATTGCTATGTACAAAGACATAACAATATGTTGCTTCTTTTATCTTTTTTTTTTTGTTTTATATCATCTTTATTGAGAAACCATTACAAACACATATATTTACAATGCTATGTACAAACTAGTTAGTAGAAGGTGTTACATGAATAGTTAGTTCAGTTGAGTTGTTTCCACTCGGTCCGTGTGAAACCAAATAGAGTGCGCCGGGTTGAATAACACGAAGATCTTCATTCTGTAAAAGTTGTACAAATCGTTTCGGTAGGAATATCTGAAACTTCGGTTCGTCACCAACTGTATACGGCGCCTCGCTCAATGTGCAATTAATAGCATCACCAACTGAAGTGTCCATCTTCTTGATTGTATGTATGATGTAATGTTTTTCTTCTTTTAGTTCAGAACATCTTTTCGTCGGTAAGATTGTTGATTTTGAATGAGCGTTGAATTGATCAACCAAATTTTGAAGAAAGTTCTGCGATGCCATCTTGATGTTATTGTTAATCTTCTTGTTAATAATAATGTCCGTCGGAGATGTTGTCTCTTCGGAGGTTCGAGTAATACTCATGCTGCGTCATGGTAGCGCTCTCACTTTTATTACCGACATTACCCCCACCATTCTGTTGAAGGAAATTATTCAAGCGGTAGGCATTCTTCAAAGCGCACTGTGACCTTCGATGTTTAAAACTCTTTGATGAAATACAAAGTTCATTGAAATAGCATTGGAAATCTCTATCTATTATTGCATTTATCACTTCGTTGCTTGTAAATGATTGTATCCAATTAGCTTTTTCCAATCCTCTTGTGTAGATAGTTTTGAACTCTTTGCAGTAATGATTCATAATGTGCGGCATCATGTTATAATTAATAAAACCTTCATCCCATCTTAAGTTGTGAAAATGTTTGTACAACCATTTGTTTGTAACTTTCGCTTTAGTTGTTAGTCTATTGAATGGTAATGGAGGTTTGAATAAGTAATGATAAACTACAGATGTGTTCATATCCAAAATTACTAATTCTTTTATAATAAAATTTCCATCATTTCCTCGAAAAGCTTGAAATTCAATTATACCTTTTTTAACTTCCATTATATGTGGCGCATTAGAAAACGAAACCCGTTTGTTCATGATGAAGTCTCGTCAGCAACTGACTTGTATTACAAACACGATTGTTCTTCTTTAACTTCTTGCGCTTCTTCGTCGATATTAAAGTTGGTGTGATAGTTGTTCAATTGTCTCCACATATCCACTTCTTGAGGTATTCGATTAAAAATTGAAGTATCCACGGGACCGTATAAAATTGGAACGAAAGGTTGTCTGTCCAATGTATCGATTAGATAGTCTTTGATTATTGCACTTGAAAATATTAGTTGTTTCAAATATCTGGTGACGGGACCGGTAGTACAACTTAAAGTGTAAAATTCTTCTTTAGTCAAATGTAATTTTACATCATGTCTAGTTAAATCTCTGAAGCGAACCATTTGTCCCCCACGATGTTTCACTATATCAACTTCAATATTTGATTCCAATAAACTTAATCTTGTTCTTCTTCCAAATGTGTTGTTACTCAAATAACATTCCAAAAGATGTAAATGTTTCATAAATGATTCCCAAGAAGTTTCAGTGAATGTAACCATTTTATTTCCATGGTTTAAAATAACAATCGGTGAATAATCCAATGATTTTAAAATTCCAACTGAAATACTTTTCGTCATGCATGATGAAATGGGGTAGAAAATCCGAAGAAATACTTCTGTTAAAATATTAGTTGTAATGTTAACTTCAACCTTTTTTCTTTTTACTTCTTTTTCAGCTTCTCCTTCTTCTTTTTCTTCTTCTCTCTTCTTATGTTTGTTAAACTTGAGGAACTCGTCCATTTCTCGTTCAACTTGTTTTTCTATATCTGAACTATTCTCATCCATTAGAGGTGTATTTTCTTCTCCGTTAGTAGAACTCATCTTGCGAACGATGTTTCCCATACGACGGTCGAATATAAAATGAACTTTCCACTCATGATTTTCTCTCTTTTATGTTTTTCGTGAAATCATTGAAATTTATACAATCACATAAATGTTTGTTTTCAACTTGTTTTTCACAAACGAAATTCTAACCTCAAAAATTGAAGCAGATAATTCTAACCTCAAAAATCTGCAGTCGTTGTACTAATTCTTTTTAAAGTACATTCTTCACAATTCCGGTCAGCGGTGTGTAAGTAACTATTTTATCATGTAGAATTAGACAGTATGCTGAAGTTCCATCTGCTACTGGTTCTTCAAATTCCATTTCAATTTTTATATCCACACTTGATGATTTTACCGATTCATTTTGTTTTGAACAATCGATTACAATTATCGGAGCCTTGGAATAATACTGGTCAGGCGATAATAGTGGTGTATTAGTCTTTCCATAATATGACGATTGAAATCTTGCATACATATCGTATAAAATGGAAAAACGTTTTTTGCTGAACATGACATTCAAATTGTCATACGGAAAGAATTGAGAGTTTAAGAAAACTTTACAATTCTTTATTTTACAGTGATCAAATTGACCGGCATTTGCAGTGATAACATCTTTTCGCTTAGTTTGAAAACCGAGTATTATGTACCTTGCCCGTTCCAAATAAGTTGATGTCTTGACGGTCCATGTTTGTCGTTCTGTCTGAGGTAGTGTAGGATATTCATGGAATTCCCAACTTCGGAATGGCATCACAATATCACGGTCAGACTTTAACTTTCTCAATAATACGATTCTATGTTCATCGGCCAATCTTACATGAGGTACTCTCCAAACAACTTTATCCAATTGTAGTTGCCATTCCAGTTTATCTTCCGTAGTTGCAGGGTCTGCAAGTATCAAGTCCTTGTTAGTTGAAGATCTGAGTAATACCAATTCTTGTTTGACATTTATTATTATTCGTTTGTAATCTTCAGCGAATCCCAAAAGCAATCGTAAGGGTACATGAAAATCAAAGTGACCGTTGGAATCCGGTGTTATAGTGTCTTTATCAGGGGCAACCCATCCGGCGGTGACTATTGAATTCTTCTCATGCGGTGTTAATGATGTTAATCCTTTCAATGTCGTTGTTATACCAACCTTTTTTGTCGAATCAACTGTCACCCCTGATATCTCATATCTTATTTCATCAAAAAGATATGCCATCGGGTTATTTATAAAAGGAACTGTTGAAGCAGTTTTTCCATCCAATTTTAATACCCGTCCTTCGATGTACAAATAACTTTCACACGGTAATGTGTAAATATCTTGTTGTTGAATGGGAATCCTTATTTCATCGTTATTGTTTAATTTTGATGAAGTGTAAGGGTTGTGCGTGTGATATTCCTTCTCCCATAGTGTTTCGTCGAATGTCGGTCCTTGAGATATATCCAGGATATCCATCGTTGTTAAGTTTCAATCCAATCTTCTGTAGAAAACGAATGTTGTCCGATGTTAACTCTTCCAATGTCGAGGAGCTACTGAGCTCCCGACTCTTCCGTTGCGGTTTAAATGATAATCCCATGTTGACCTTTATGTTGCCGCTCTGATGTGTATCCGTATAGTTATCGTTTCTCCTCTAAAGTCAACACTAACACCGTCTTGATCCAATATGTTCAGTACGATGTCTGAAATGAAACTGGTGTTTAACGGTAGGTATATCAAGTTTTGTGGCTTCTCAACAATTTTAAAACCAGGAGCCACTGTTGGATAAAATGTATGTAAAATATGCTGATTCACTCCTTCTCTATACGATCCGTGTATAATATTACACGTTACATCGATGCTATTGACTTTCAATATTGTGACAGTTGTATCACCTGAATGAGTAGTTCCAGGAGTTAATATATTCTTTTTTGTATCTGTAAATCCAAGTAAACTGCCAATGGAGTTTTTGAAACTGACATCGATATAATATTTTGAAGTTATTTCTGCTTTTAAAGTATTATTGTTTCCTTTAACGGTGATATTTTCTTCTCCGAGTTGTTTTTGTAGTAATTGGTTTATATCATCGATTTCATAAGCTCCAGTAGGAAATGTAATTATTTTCAATTCTGAGTATTTTCCTGAAGCATCCTTAGTTTCATAATAATGTAGTAAATTGTTCTTTCCTTCCGTAACATTGGGAATTGAGTTGTAGGTAGTTAAATCAAGTAATGCCGCTTCCCATAATCTTTCCTTGGATAGACGCAATGCTGGGAACAGCGTACTTTTCAATGTGGATGAATTTCCACTCAGTGACACTGTATACGATGACATCTTAAAGCTGACTGACACTCTTCGCTAGAAACTCCAAACATAAATGCCCACATATTTCAGTATTGTTAGGTTGTTCTCTTTTGTAATTGTAAAAAATGTTTTTGGAGTTTCGAAAATAATGTTGCAGTTCTTTCGGCGGTGGTAGATTGCCAAAACTGTCAAAGTAGTAAACGGTTTGTCCGAGCTTTTTATAGCATACCCAATGAGTGCCTGGACCATAGGTGGAATCCAAATTTACTATTCCAGTTTCATTTTCCCATATTTTAGTTGGTAATGCATCTTTCATAAAAACTCCTCGAAAAAATGGTATTTTCAAACATTTTACATAATCATTTAACTGATGATTTGTTAAGGCTTTATTTGGAATTATCAATTGATTCTTCTTATTTAGTACACACGGTACGGTCTTAGGTATAAACCTGCTCCGTTTTTTACCATTGACCAAATAGAAGCTTTCTTTACTGTTGCTTTACGAGTTCTACGACGTCTCTTCTTAATGTTTCCACCTCTTTTGGGAGCTCTTCTCTTTGCAGGTCTTCCTCTGCGACGTCGTCTTCCAGCACCAAATTTAGCTTTCGTCTTCATGGCTGTAGTTACTGCCCAAGCCGCTGCTTTTTCTGCAATACTTGCGTCACTTGATTTTACTCTTTGCCAAGCTCTTTCCGCTAGAATTTTATCCGCTATTGATCTATTTGTTGAATCTTTATACTTTGAATATGCTATATCGTGTTCTTTGCAAGCTTGATCTAATTTATTAATTCCAGGATCTCCTCTTGCTAAACGTTTTAACAACTTAGTTCCAGGTCCACAATATTGATAACCTCCGGGCAGATGTAATTCGTATGGTAAAGCGTCTATCGCTCGATTCACAACAGCACCAATTGGAATCCGTCTGAGCAGGGATAATGCAGCTGATGTTAAACCACGTCCTCTCTTGCCGCTGTCTTGACGACGACTGAGCGATACGGTCTTCATTATGCTGTTTTATGTAACCAACGTCTTCACTCTATGAAATACTTTATGATAATGAATCCTTTTTTTGGTGTATTCCATACTTAAATATTCATTAGTTTTACTAGTATCTATCAATGATTTCATCTTTAATCCATTGGTTTCTCTGAGAATCTTCGATTTTATTGTGTTTCATCGATGCATTAATCAAATGATTATGCATATCAATAACTACATTACCTACAAGATTCATTACATACTCTACATTAGTAGCATCTTTGTTACGTGTAGGATTATCAAGATTTGTGATACGTTTACCATTACATGTATACACAGATGGATCGTTATTAGAGGTTGCTATAACTTGATTAATAGTAGCAACATCATTCGGAGCTATTCCTGCTGATATGTTAGATATTCTTCTATTTTTTCCATCATATAAGTTATTTATTTTATCTAAAACTATAGTTTGTTTCACAACAACACAATCATTATCATCTTTACCAGATTTTACATGGGTTAATCGTCTACCTCCACATATAAAGTTAACACCAGTAGCTGATAGTTGTGGCACTTGTGTTAAAATAACAGCATCATGTTCTTCCGTGCCTAAACTTATATTTGATAATCTTTTATTTTTTCCATCCCACTTGTTATTTTGTAGTTGTAGTAAGGTAAACTTTTCACTTCCTTGCACAAACTCATCACCTTTCTTTGACAACACCTGATTTTGTTTAACAAAAGCGGATGTTCCTTTCTTCAAGCTTTCATTCATTTGTCTCACAGTAGCAGCATCCGATGGAGTTGAACCATCTTTCAGATTGGACAACACTTTTCCATGACAATCAATAACAGCACCATTATATAAAATACAATTATCTTTAATGTATTTAATATTAACACCATCACTTTCTTCTTTAGGATATCCAATATCGTTTATAGTATATTTATAGAAGGAAAATCCATCTTTTTTCTTTTCTGGTATTACAGAATGCAAATAACGCTTATTGATTGTATCTGTATCCTCGGTTGGATCTGCTACATTAGTTATTTTATAATTTAAAGCATTGTACTTTTTTCCACTTTTAGTCTTTTCCAACAGTAAAGCGTATTCCATCGCAGATAGAAAATAGCCTTTATTAACAACATCTCCATTGTTGACTGGTTTTGCAACATTAATAACCCTGTGAGATTTTGCATCATACAGTTGGTTGTTGTCGAGTTTTAAACTTGTAGATGTTTCCTCCTTTACTGTTTTTAAATTTGTTGCATCTCCATCTTCTTCTGGATCCTTAACAAACTTTAAACGTTTATTATTTATGTTATAGTCACCTTCGGGTGTTTGCGGTAATCCACTTCTTTTTCTGTTTTCTCCAACTTGCACTCCTAACGCGGAGTATCGTCCGAACTTGTCGACGCTCATGTTAGAACTGACACATTATACGCCTGCAACTCTTATATATCCGCGGACAATTATACGATTATGCCGCGATTCCTGAGTTCGTCAATCAGAGCTACCCATTCATTATTTAAACCTGTATGACCGGCTTCCATGGCTTCATGCAATAGTCTCATTCTATCAACCAATTTATTGATGTCGTTGTAGTAAATCACATTCGTATTGTATAGATTTTTCATCAATCCTTTGCCAGATGTTGAAGTATCTCCTTTACTCTTTTTACTATGTTGTTCAAGAAGTGATAAATCCATAAGTGATAAAGATTTTCTTTTCAGTGGTTGTCTCACCGCTGGTGCAGTACGTAATGTTGGCAATTTTCGTGGAGGAAACAACTTTTTTATAACAATGTTATATTTTGTTGCACGTGAACGATTAATCATTGCATCCTTTAAGTAGTTTCTTTTATGAGCGTTAGTATTTTGTAGAATTTCCTTAAAAACACTTAAATCTTTGGATGAATATCTTAATGGTATGTTTTTAAAAATTAATTCATAAAGTCCTTTTGTTCCTTTATATTTATGCTCACCAATAATGATGTAATCGTCTTGTGTTATTTCAAGCTTTGAATCGCCGATCTTTAATTCATTCCCATCAATTCTTGCTCCGTATACGTGTGATCTACTCAAATTCGGGTTTGATTTCATGTCATGTAGCATTTTCATTATATATTTTCTTCCAAGAGGTCCATGTTGTAATATATCGCTACTCAATTGAGTTAAATTTGGAATAGATTGTTCAGCTTCAGGTATTGGCTGTTCTTCTTCCTTTTCAACAATTGGTTCTTCTTCTTCTTTTGTTTCTTCTTGCTCACTAGCACTTGTATATGAATCATCATCTTCTTCTTTTTTTAATGCTTGTACTTCTTGTTTAGAAACTGGTAGTAAAACATCTCCTTCATAACGAGGTTTACCAATAGTTTCTGATATCTGTTTTAAAGGTTCCGTAATAGGTTTAAATGTAGTCTCTAGAAATTCTTCTCTTTCACTTAAACCCATCCTCAATGCACGATTCTTCATCCTAATAGAATCAATGAGTGATTTTATTTCTTTTAATAGTTTTTCTTGATTCACCATGTTTACACTGTGAAGTTCAACGTGTAACTAGATGTAGCATCGGTAGTTCAACGCATAAATACAAATTTATCCAACCCTATACGATATCTACCATTTTAATATCTTCTTCCTTCATAATAACGAGAAAGCCATATTTCTCATTCCATGCTTTGCCACACATTTCTTTAAATTTCTCAAATGGCATATCCGCATTTACATGATCATTGTATATATGCTTTAAATTTGTTTCATCTTGCTTGAAGATGATCAACATATTTGCATTGTCTCTTATGAGTTGTTTTGGAATCTTACTGTATGTTTGACCAATATAAATGCTATCGATATTATGATGTCTTCCCATAGCGAAGTAATTCCTTATAGTGTCGTGATTTTCACAAGACACATCGTCAAAAATAAAAATAGAAAATGGTTTTGCTTCATTTGGTTGCATAATTGTTTCACTGGCATTAAACTTGTAGAAATGCACTTCAGGTACACTTGCAAGTACTTTATCCAATAATTGATATTTTGGTTGTTGCAATGATTTTGAAAAAATGTATATATTGTTAAAGCGCAATCCTTTAGGATTAGTTATAAGGTTAAAAACAACATTTGTTTTTCCACAATTTGAAGGACCAGTTATTAAACATCTTATTGTATTTGGTAGTAATTCACCATGTTTACCATGATTTAACTTATCATTGTCAACCGTCAATTCATCAATATTATTGATATTAAATCGATCTTTTTGTTGTACAATCTCCATCTTGTGTCAAGGTTAAACACACAATGAGCTATTAAGTTACTATACCAGGTCTTTTGAAGGAATCCAAGAGTCTTCACTTTTATCGAATCCTAACCACCGGACTTTAACCATATCCTTTTTCCTTTGTAAAACCTTCTCAACAAGATATACATCACCGACTGTTGATTTCAACAATTCATGTCCGTAGAATCCACCTTGAAGTAATTCACCCTTGTTATCCTTTAATAAGTAGGTTTCAGGTATAGTTGGTTGCACTTTATAAACTGTAAATACTTCATTAGTCCAATTTGGTAGATATCTTTTACTAAATACACCTTTGTATTTGCTTATACGAACTTTATCGTTGACTTTAAACTTTTTTGGTTGTAACTTTTCCAATTTAGGTGTTGTATTATTTCTGATGCGTTGTAATACAACCTTAGCATTAGCGCTGTTTACCTGGATAGGTTTCATTCCGATGGTACGATGATATTTGTTGTTATACTCTTTTATAAGTTGTGGTAATATGTCATACCACACGTATGATCCTCGTTTTGAAAATTGTTTGTACATCGCTCCTTTTAATGTTCTATTGAATCTTTCAATTATTGAAGCTTTAACTTCAGAATTTGTAGAATAATGATTTATTTGATATTTCTTCATTAAAGCTCCAAAGTCTTTATTAAAATATTCTTTTCCATCATCGGTCTGTAGATGTTTGATTTTGAATTTATTTCTTTGTATCGTTGTTTCCATAGCTTTTGTAACACTTTTACCAGTCTTATCCTTCAATGGTAAAGCGTCAGCTATTTTAGTAAAACAGTCTATAATTGTTAAAATATATTTGAAACCTTTGTTTAATTTACTGTGCGGTATCATTTCAATGAGATCAGCTTGATACAGATCATTCATTCCCTTAATAATTGTACTTCTTCTTGGAAATCTTCTTCTTGCTGGTTTATGTAGTTCATTTACAATCTTGTCCTTCACACTTTCCATCTTCAGGTGTTGCTTGCACATCGCTTGTAAAAATACTGATCCGTACAACAGTTCTTTCTCTTTTATATAGTTTGAATATAGGTCAAGGGCATTTCATATTAGTGTAAAAAAGAGGGAACATGGCATTGGGCTTGCCATGTCCCCTCTTCTTTACGGAAAGGAAAAAAGGAAGAAGGTAGAGGACGAAGAATAGGTTTACTGGTCGATAGGGTTTAGAGAGTAATGTCCAAATGGCAGAGTTCTTATGTTGTCTTCAAGGATGTATCTCTTATCATCCTTATAGCTCAATGCCGATTTGGTTTGCTTCACACTGAAAAGACGATGGTTGAAGCTTCTTATGGTGTTAAATGTTGCAGTTGTTTCAACATTTTCAAACAAACATCTTTTATAATGTTCAAACTGTACGTTCTTCTTCAGGAAAGAGGTTTTTATTCCTTTGGCTTTCTTCGTGACTTGATGTTCGTTCCTTTCGCTTATGTACAGTTGAAATGAATATAGTTTGGACATTAATGCTACAATTTCCATCATCGGCACACCATTTGTTTCATCTTTAAATTTTCCCAATACTTTCTTGTTTCTGTCGTAGTCGTAATTTGGATGGTCCTTGGGATAATCGGAAAAGTCGAAATCATCTTTATACATAAAAGTGCGTAGATCTTCGTACATGTCATTTGTTTTAATCCAGTAAATTAGTGCATCCGTATCCATATATGCAATACCAATGTTCTCTCTTCCATAATAGTTAACCATCTTCTTATAATGAAACTCGTACATGTGTGTTTTAGAAATATCCAAGATTGACATTCCTAGATACAAAGGACGATCCATTAGAACTGACTTCTTGTTCATGGAAATAACAACTAGATTTTCATTAATAATTACAGATGAACCAAAGTTTGGTTGTTGCACTAATTTCTGTAGTTTTACTGGATCAGTTACCAATTTGATATCCTTATGTTTCCTTTTGTTTTCCAAAGTCTTGCCAAATATTGCGTTGTTCATTAGTTTGAAGAAATCTTTTTGAAAACTTGATGTAGCGGCGGCTCTTCTTCTTGTGTTGTTGTCAATGTACGGTTTTAACCAACAAGATTGAGAGAATTGTAGTACTCGATTAATTTTTGTAATTTTCAATCCCAAGTCTAAGGCCTGTTGTATCATCCAGTAGTGTCCAACATACCGAGACTTGTTGGTTAAAGTCATCAATAATTTCGGCCATCTTCCAGTTGGAGAAATTTCAGTCTTCGGAAGAAGTGGTAAATCATAATGTTCGTCGTGAAGATGTTCGGGATATTCAAAATCGACGTCGAATATATAACCAGTTTCTCCATATTTCGGTATATCCATTATGTTTCCAATTGATTCTGGGTCTATCCATTTGAAATTATCATATGGAAGGGGATTCGACATTGCCCATCCGTACAAGTTATTTGCATCAAAATAACCCAGGAATGTTGTTGGTTTTGATGCATCATAATCGGGCAAATATTTATTGTTCGCCTTGACATGACGTGTTACACTTTGCGTCAATCCTCCTCGAACTCCTGATTCTAACATCAACACCATATCTATATCTGTAAGAAGTTGTATTTTACAATTTGTTTCTTTTAACATGGCTTGCCACGCTAGTCCAGGCGAAGTGTACGAATGAAGAGGGTCTAATCCATATGACGCAAAACATGTATTTCTAAATTCTTCCATCACATCACATAATAAAGTCACATCTAATTTAACGTAGAAATCTGAATATTCCCCCAATGTTCTAAATCCTAATTCGTTCCATACTTTGCATGCATGATCATAATCCTCTTGAGATATATCCATGTCGTACAGTTTACTTTTAAATTCTTCTTTTGGAGGTAGTGATGTTTCATTAAATCTTTCTAAACTGTCTATGTAATCATATGGGAAAACACCTTTTCGAAGTACCAGATCCAGTTTGTCGCTATTTACAATCTTCTTTGTTTCGATTAAATCTTGTTTCCTTAGGTTTTCAGAAAGTTTAGACAAACTCGACGGCAAAAATCGGTAGGAGTCCAAGAATCTTAGTTTGACATTTCCAACTTCTTTGGAAAAACTTATGAACTTCTCTGAAGTTTCAGCTAACACATCGATTTTACCGTCGTCTCTTCCTAATTCAGGTATTATAAAATGAGCGTCGTACCCACTAAGATTATGCAGAACCACAGGGATAAATAGTGGTAAACGATAGCTCAAGTTGCATTTATTACAAGCAGCACCCCTGTAATATCCTGTGAGGTGGTCGTGATCTTTAACTTTATAATTCTCAATAGTAAAATCATTTTTGCACAAGAAACAGTGAGTCGCATTTTCATGTTGAATTTCTTCTTCTTCGTCCATCGGTTTCATTGGTACAATATTTGTATATAATCTTTGTGTATTTCCAGCTATTGAATATAGGTGATCAAGAAATATTTTTTCCGCATTTTCACCACGATATACTAGAGGTTCTGAAGTTAATCCATATCTGTTTAAATGTTCTTCTGATAATGTTGATTTGACCATTAAACAAAAACTGTTTGGTTTGTGCATTTGATACTTTACACTTTTTCTTGCTTCACAATTTTCATCTTCAACTGGAACAAGTGTTGATTCAAAATCCGCATACACAACTAAAGGGATACGGTATTGATGATGAACCTTTTCAAATGTAACGAATGCTCTGTTTTCCGAAGGTAAATTAATCTTTGCTTCATAATTATTGTTACATAATCTTTTGTGTTCTTGTAACCATTCTCTTCCTTGTCTTCCTTCTCGTTGAAAATTAAAACATCTCTTACAAATCAACTTTTTGTTTCGATTTTTTGAAAGTTGCTTATTAACAAGACGATCGAATTGCTTTATGTACACATAGTGAGACACATCTCCTCGCGTTAGTAGTAGTAAATCCGTATGATCTGGTAGCTCTTCTTTTGCAATACGTAAAGGATACACTTTGTTTGAACTATCTAATGCAAAAACATTAATAGACGTGCCGGGATTTTTCTTTTCAAATTTTGATATATCTTTCGTAGAAACGGGATATGTTATTCCTTGAAAATTGTACCTGTGTCTTGCGTCTTCATATTCTTGGTTGGGTCTACATGGATTTTGTGATACAAACTTTGTCGTCATAGCATAGCGAAAACATTCATTATCTTCATTTTGAACATTAATACAAGATTTTGTATTTTCAATTATTTTTGGCAAAGGAATGTAACTAGATCCCATTAGTCCATATCCGTGTTTGTGAACTCTTATATCTAATACTTCAATACTTGTAAGACTCCATCCGGATCCTCTTCCTTCGTGTTCCTGAAGTTTAGTTAATATTTCTTCTATACAATTCTCGACTATTGAATCAATGTTTGAATTTTCCATGATGGTTCGGTTTTTTGTTATGAATCCTCTTGGTGATAATTCTTCTTGTGCATTTATAAACATAGCTTCTAGTAGTAAACCAAATTTAAGAAAGTTCAATCTTTTCAATTCTTCTTTTAAAGTTTTACTTACGATTGGTTTTGCTTCTCTAATAAATTCTTCTAAGTTCAAGTTTTCATTTTGAATCTTATGATGCATTACTACTTTACCGGGTAAAGCAAATACTTGTAGATTCGGTAAAGTAGTTGAAGATGTTGCTGTTATTTCTTCTTGTTCTTCTTGTTCTTCTTGTTCTTCTTGTTCTTCTTGTTGTTCTTGATCTTCTTCTGTGTTGTTGTGAATTAGTTCTTTATGTATATCTAGTAGAATTTCATCGTGAAACGATTCCGAACATTTATCGCAATGATACATGTTGACGATGTTTACTCTTCGAAATTTCGCCGAGAAATGAAATGGGCTCTGACGGTCCCGCTTTTATAACGGTTCCCCCACCACTATTTCATCATCATCCTCTTCTTCTTCTTCACTATCCGAGGAAAACAAACGTCTTGGACGAAACATTAATCTTCTACTAACTGATTGTTCGTTTGTGTTCTCTATTCCAGTTGGGGTTTCAGTATGTACTTCTTCATATTCAAACGATGATGAAGATTCTGACATTACTACATCCATATCCAAATTTTCATTCTCCACATCATTTACACTTCCTACTTCTGATGTTGTTAGATCTACATCCATATCATTTACACTTTCTACTTCTGATGTTTCACTGTTATTATCATCTTCTTCCATATTAAAATCGTCTAGTTGAATTTTATACAATATTTCAATAAGAGGTTTCCTTGGATAATCGGTGTTGTCCACAGGAGCCATTTCAAGTAAATGAGGAATAACTCTTTGTGATTCGGCTTATATGATATTTTGATAAGTATGTCAAGGTCATTTTAGATTAAGCGAGAACTGGGAATAGATCACTAAGCGGCATGTTATTTCATTACCACAAAGTGATCTATTCCCCATTCTCTAAGAAGTGTTCAATCAATAACCAAAGTCCAAATCCATTTCCTTTTTTTTTTTTGTTTAATTTGAATCTTTTGTTACATAGTTTATTGGTTGACTGTTTGAAATTTCAATGTGTCGTCTTATTATTTGTTCCAATTCTTCTATTTTTGCTTGTTTTATCATTAGTTCTGTATGTAACTCATTAATGTAATCAGCTGCTTTATCCACCGTTCTTGTTCGTATTTCACCTAACATAACACCAGGAATCAATCTCTGTAGTCTGTAAAACTTAAACTTTATTCTAGACTCTCTTGCCTTAGCCATTTCCCGAAGCCTTTGTTTCTTATTGTCTTTACTTGTAGTCAAGTCCATACTCGTGACAAGTTCGCTTTCAGAATAATTCGACTATAGTACACTCGTCTTTTATACACTTTCCCCCACCACTTTCAATTTCCCCCACCCTACTAATATAGGTCAAGGTCATATGGTATTAACGCGAGAACGAGGAATAGAGCACTAAGTGGCATGTTAGTCCATTACCACAAAGTGATCTATTCCTCGCTCTCTATTCTACATCTAATTTTTTGGGTTTTTGTTATTTTTATCTTTTTTTTTGGTTTTTCTGGGGGAATGAGTGTTTGAATATTACTTGGTAGAATGTCCATTTTTCTTCTTCAAATCTTCAATAGTTTCCAACAATTGTAACAAATATGCGTTAGTTTTTTCTAAAGTTTTCAGTCTGCTACATCCAACTTGAATGGAAGGCACTATTAGTTGCAATTTTGCAAATTCTATCTTTTCTTTCTTGCACCTTTCTCTCATTTTTAGGTTTTTCCTTAGTCTTGCCGAAGATGGTGTTATAGGCTCGTACATACAATCTGGATATGGTTTTGACATTTTTAACACTGATGTTGAAGTACAATGAGATACTTGCGGCCGTTGAGCTTGATAATAATTTGTTGTTGGAGTATTGCAATACATCTTCGGTTCTAAGTTTTGGTGGCAATCTGTAGTTGAAAGTACTGGTGTTGCAGAAGGATCAGTCATCTTTCACTGTTGTCGTACAGAGTGAACTCTTTTTTTAAGTTTTACTTCTTTTATCACATTTCCCCCACCACCGACTTATAAATTCTTCCCCCCACCATAATTATTTATACTTGTTTTTCCACATTTCAAATTTTATACCATACTTCCAATGTGACATCTGCGTCTTCCTCTTTCAAGTATTTGACAAATTCAGGACTCCTCGACGATACATTCGGTCTGTTTAGATAGCTCATCACCTTGTGATGGCTTTCCTCATTTTCTATATAACAATACACTTGCATCAACTTGTTTTCTTCCTCTTTCGATGATATGAAATTTGCAACAGAGGTCCACTCTTCATATTTAATCTTGAAATGACGCACTTCGAATTCCATTATGTTTCTTCTAATGCCGCAACAATAATAAAACTCTCTTCAAACAACCTGCATTTATACACGTTCCCCCACCTAATTATAACCCCCACTCTTTTCCCCCCTCTCCTTTATATGTGGAAGGGGTATTATGGTTTGAATGCACGATACTTAATAAATTCAAACAAACACTGTGCACAAATGTCGCAAGTGTTATTACACGTTTCGAATTTCATTATTTGACCTTTTACAAGATGAACTAACCTACCTCCATCATCTTGGAATTGTTCAAAATCTAAAACAGACGCTTTTCCACAATCATGACACATTTTTGTACCATCTTTAAAAGTATAAGCAAGATAGATAGCAAATCCATAATTGTCTTTCTTAAATTCAATGAGCATTTCACGAATTGCTTTAGGTATTTGACACTCATTTGATCTCATAATGTAATGGTAAAGAAACCCATTATTGATAATTACTTGTAAACACAGAACCAACAACCTATCCATCGTGTTCGACTTATACTGATAGTTACATCTAAAACCTTTTTCTTATATGATTTTCCCCCCACCACTTTTATATAGGTCAAGGTCATTGGATATCAAGCGAGAACTGGGAATAGATCACTAAGTGGCATGTTATTATATTACCACAAAGTGATCTATTCCCCATTCTCTAAGAAGATTGTTGATAATTTAGATTCCTAATATTTCTTTTCCTTCTTCTTCACCTTTTTGATTTGTAGTATTACCAGACATATGTGATATTAGTTTCTTCATTTCTCGATTTTCCATTTCCACTTTCTTCAATTTTAAATCTCTTGCTTCGATTTGTAGTTTTAAATACTTGATGTAACTTCCAGCCCAGTGTAGGGTTTTCAATTTTGGTGCTCCCATTGCAATTCCAGGTATTTGAAATTGTAGTCGATTGAACTCCATGTTCATATCTTGTCGGTCTTGTTTTTCCTTTTCTGGTCTTTTCAATCTTTGATTCTCCCTTAACGAAGAAGTTGGATCACAAGGAATATGACGAAACATTTTGGTCAACGATATCTCGAAGAATAAGCTTCTACGCAGAAAACCAACACATTTATGCACTCCCCCCCTCCAACTTTAGGCTAGTGGTGGGGAGAATTACATTAATTTAATACTTATTTCCACCGTTACACTTGCTCCATTTTCAAAAAGGTATCTGTAAAATGGTTCTGGATACTGGTATATTTCACGTCCTATATTTTCCTTAAGAAAGTTGAAAGCTATTCTTTTCGAATAGTCATTATGATATACTTCTCTTAAATTAACAAGAATTCCATCTTCCAGGAATTTCACTTGAATCATTGGTATTTTGCTTACATCATCTTTGTCTATCAGAGGTAGCCTGTAGGTGAACGTATTTGGTGGTAAACGTAAGGTTCTATCAAGTCGAGAACAGAATATTTTGAACAGTTTTTGATCATTGATTGCAATCTCATGAATACCTATCATTTTATAGTACGAAGGTTCAAAAGGTACAGCACGAAACGTTTTTACTAGACAGTTACTCGAAGAAGGTTCTGTAGGTGCGTTAGGATTGAACATTTTTAGTCGACAGTTTCCTGACGAATAAGCTTCTACGCAAATAACCAACACATTTATGAACATTCCCCCACCAACTTTAAGCTAGTGGTGGGGAGAATTTTCCCCCACCACTTCTTCAGAATTAATAGCTTCAATTTGAATTACAACAAATATATTTGACGCAAATTCCCAAAAAACTGAATATGAAACAGTTTCTTCCACATCTTGAGATTCATTTTGTGTTTCAACCATTTCCATCATTGAAGGTTCTTGATCAATTTCTGTTACTTCCATCGCTTCTTCTACAGGATTTTGTATTGTGTCGGTTGTTTCAACTTCATCTTCTTCTTGAACTAACGTAATATTTCGTTGTCTCACAATTTCAATTAATTGTATAAAAGAATTATCTCTAGGAGACATTATTAACCATACATGTAGCTCCAACAAATGCTGACTTACTAATGACAAAACTCTCAATTTATAAGACTTGTTTGAATAATAAAGTGGGGGAACTACCTTAGTCCAATTCGGATTCGGATTCAGAAGACAATAAAGGTGATATGGGTGAATCCAACGATGAATCTAATATAAATGTATCAATAGCTTCCTTAACTATATCTTCGTCACTATCGTTTATCATTTCTTCAAAAAGTTCTTGTTCAAACTGTACCATTTCTTCTTCCATCGTGGAATCATTATCAGTTTCGTTATAATTTTCTTCTATATTGTCTTCTTCCATTTCATTTGTATTAATATAAACATTTTTAACTTCAAAATAATTAACAAATGGAGTATCTTTAGACAACATATTTGTTCACCACTTCTTTTACCTCGAATAACAAACTATGTATCGCTTACTTAGTCTTATATACTTCTACCCCCACTTTTTTTGCACAACGTGAAGGAAGGTGGGGAGAAGATTTTGTAGCTATTCTTCTCTATCTAGGTTATATTTCATTGCTAGCACATCTACTATAATTTTCTGCTTTTCAACTTCATCACGAATAAAGATTGTCCAGGGAAATAGTTCATTAATATTGTTGATTGTTACTTTTATATCATACAAAAAATCAATATGTCTTAGTAATGAAACAATAACAATAACTCCTATCCCATTGTTTGCCATAATTGTTTCTTCAATTTTAATACGCAAGTTTGTTATCAAACTCCATATATTAATATCATTGGCTATAAAACCATCAAGTCTAGTACTCATCTTGACGGTGCAAGTACAGACTAAAAACCTGGAGGTTCATAGTCCGCCTTTTATGAGTTTTAAAAATGGGGAAGGGGAAGGAATAAGGATTGGGAGGGGATAGGGTGGGGGTGAGGGAAGGGTAATGTGGTTATTAGACCACTTGTGCGACAAAGTAGCCACCAATGCTAACTTCGAGCTCATAACACTTCATAACATCATCCTGCCAAGTCAACATACGTTCTCTAGTATTTGGTGTTACACAGAAGAACCTACTGTCATTATACACAATAGCTGAACCAATTATAACATTGAATCCTAAATTTAGCCATTTGTGTGCTTCCGTAATAAATCTTTCTATTGTATCAAAAGGAAATTGTTCATCGATGTAGATTGGTCTCATTTGTTCATCAAGTTCAATTACATCTTCATCTTCACTGTCACTGCTACTATCATTTTCATTGTCACTGCTACTATCATAATAATCTATCACATCTTCTTCAGGCTGTTGGAAAACATCAGCAATTTCGGAAGGATTGAAGTTTTCACTATGGTGAGGAAGCATTTTAAAGCAAATAATAACGGCAGAGACGAAACAACAAGTGTGGCGCGTGAAAGCAGAATGAAGGAGTGAACAATGCTTGCTTCGCTTTTATAACGATATGTTAATGAGAGGGGTAAGAGGTGACCCGGGAGGTGGGGAAAAAGGAAGGAGAGGGGATATTTATTTTAAATAATTTGCATAACTTTTGACTAAAATAAGATAACCAAATTCTTCTTTTACTAAAATGTTCGTCTTACATAGACCTTTTCAATGATGTATCGCTTGTCGTAATCGATCAAACCATTATCGAATTATAGCCATTTGAATTTTCGGGGGGGGGGGGTTCCGCTTGAGTGAACACGGGGGGGGGGGGGGGGTTCCGCTTGAGTGAACACCGGGGGGGGGGGGGGTTCCGCTTGGGTGCTCATGCGGAACTGATCTTCTCACGAGATAGTCGTTGTGTGATAATGAAGACAAATGTTCATCACGCCGCGACCACTAATTAACTCGCATTTGCGGTGTTCACATCTTTCCTACTCATTACATATACGTTTCCTACTTCATTATTTCAAGACTAATTAACTTGCAAAACAACAGTCTCTGTCTTTGAATGCTGATGAGATTTCATTAGGAACCATTCTTTGCACGCTATATGAAGCTACACTGGCTATGCAAGTCAGAGCGGTCATATAACTGTACAACAACCACTGAAAAGTAGGTCACGAGACTTAGAGTGTTAAAAAATAATGGGGGAGAAACACAACGCTATAACGCATTGTGTTTCTCCCCCATTATTTTTAGCAAAATTTGGAAAATCTATGTGAATTTACTGTTTACGTCCCCACCTTGTAATACGATCCTTTTTATCCCTGAGGAGAAAGTCTTGAGAACTTAAATTGTTAAGTCTCTTCTCTTTACACAAATTGTCAGGAACTTTAATTTTATATTTATTGCCGTTACATTTTGCCAATATGTGTTGGTGGTCAACAACACTTAGAAAAAAATATCTCAAACCTTTCTTAAGCCTCTCTCCTCTGACGGATATTATTTCAGGATCGTCTTCAACAGTGGGGATTTCTGTCAGTTGTGGTTCGGAAAGATGTTTTACGATATGTACACGGCAGAAACGTTCGTTCTTAACACATTTCCTACCACAAGCTGATCCTTTCTTAATTCCCCTAGCGAGCACTTCAGGGCAAGTAGTGGGACGGCTAAATGCCCTACGACGCTCTTCTTTTAATAATTGGAAACGCTCTGAAGGAGCAGACTTAGGAGATTTATTTTTAGGATAGGCGTGATCTTTAGGAATAGTAAGTGGTGGGGTAGGAGGCAATGGTGACAGTGGAATGACAGGTGTACTAAGACAATGAAGCAAGGTTTCAAATGAAGGGGTATTAGGACGAGGAGCTGGCTTCTGCGGTGGTGGCATGTTAGTTGAAGGCGGTGTGGAGTCATTTGAAGACGAAGGCGGTGAAAATATGCTGCGACGTATGGTATTGTTGGCCGGGGGAAGAGGAGCTCCAGAAGTTGAAGGTTTCGAGTCTAGTTGCTTCTTATACCAATCGGGAGCATTTTTCAAGCGAAGAGTTTTCTTGACTGGAGTTGAAGCCGTAGTAGAAGTAGAAGTTGAACTTGTAATAGAAGAGCAGGCTGTAGTGGAAGTTGTAGTCGGCAGGGATGACATCGTGGTAGTTCTGTTCGCAGTTCGCAGCTTAACGTCTGGAATCAGAATGAAACGTTAGCCGTGGTCGATGCGTCTTTTATAACGGTATGCTAATGAGAAGGGTTAACAACCGTTAGGTGGGGGAAGGTGGGAGAGAAGGAAAGAGAGGGGGTATTTATTTCAAATAATTCGCATAACTTTTGACTAAAATAAGATAACTAAATTCTTCTTTGACTAAAATGTTCGTCTTACATAGACCTTTTCAATGATGTATCGCTTGTCCTAATCCGTTAAGCCATTATCGAGTTATAGGCATTTTAATTTTTCCGGGGGGGGGGGTTCCGCTTGAGTGGACACGGGGGGGGGGGTTCCGCTTGAGTGGACACGGGGAGGGGGGGGGGGTCGGTCATTGACCCTTCCGAAAGTGGGTCAAGGTCATTTAAGACTTATAAAGAACCAAGGTGATGGGAACAGTAGTAACTGTTCCCACCACCCTGTTTGCCTAACGGTTCCCACTCCCAACCCACTAGTTACGTTCTGCGAGGGACATCGACGCAATTTTGTTTGGCCCGTCCGGGTCCATCCGTAACGGGCCGGTCCGGGTCCATCCGTAACCGTGAATTCGAAGGGAAACTGGAACACCTAATGCAGAAACGCAACTCTAACACCCACCCAACTAATCCCACCCATCATATTCCTAAACAAAATGCAAAAACCTAGTCCGCAATTTGCGGATGTCCCACCCCTTCTAAGTGAAGTTCAACGGAACTTCTGAATTTACAGTTAATCTACCCCCTATCATCTAGCTGAAAGGCAAAACAACAACATTAATTATAAATACCAACACTTAAAAACTAACAACACATCATTATTAAATATCAAATAATTCAACACAACCAAATACCATCATTATTCTTAAAATTAATACACCTTTAACGCTAAACACAACTTATAACTAACATCGCAATGCGCAAATTAATTCTTAAATTAAGTGCAACTTACAACTAATATTTACACACACACACACACACACATACCACATTGCATTAAAGAACGCAACGTAGTATAAGAAGTTCAAATATATATAGGCCTACTATATATTTGAACCTCTTACCGAGTCGCCAACGACTTTTCGGTATGAAAACTCGTTGACGACTGACGCGAAAATCGGGCTCGTATCGCTCCTCGGGTTTTTGAGTGGTGGGGGTAATTAATGCAGTGGTGGGGAAATTGTTTCACTCCAGTACGGTCTTCAATCCACTTCAGTTCGCAGCAGTGTAAAAATGAAACGAAGGAGTGGGGGTGGCGCATGCGCAGCGACGTAAAATCCAATGTTTGAGGTTAGAACTTTCCGTGCACAGTAGAGCTGAATTGAGTAATACAGGACTCGGCGCATGCGCAATAGCGAGGAGTGATTCCGATCCGGAGAACTCGTTGCATTCGCAGCAGCGCTAAAGTGAGTAATACAGACTAGGCGCATTCGCAGTAGCGCTAAAGTGAGTAATACATGACTAGGCGCCGTAGCGTGAAGTTGGCTCACTCCAGTACAAGTTATAGCAGCATAAAAATGAAACGAAGGAGTGGGAGCGGCGCATGCGCAGTGACGTAAAAAACCAAGGTTTGAGGTTAGAATTTTCCATGGTAGCTGCCATGTTTAATTCTGTTTCATTCAAACAATAGTAGTTCATGGCTGGCATGGGATGTGAAGTGTGGTAATTAGATGGGGTTAGCAACCGGTCGTGACCGGCCATTGACCGGTCATCGACCCGGCGGGGTTCCGCTTGAGTGAACACCGGGGGGGGGGGGATTTAATCTCCATTTTTTATGGGGGGGGGGGTTCCGCTTGATTAGTCACGGGGGGGGGGGTTCCGCTTGATTAGTCACGGGGGGGGGGTTCCGCTTGAGTGAACACGGGAGGTTCCACTTGGACGCTCATGCGGAACTGATCTTCCCACGCGATAGCCGTTATAAAAAGGAGATTGTTCATCGCGCCGCGACCATTAATTAACTCGCATTTGAGTTGTTCACATCCTTCCTACTCATTACATATACGTTTCGCCAACTTCATTATACAAGTCTAATTGCTACTAACCTGGAGTTTCATTTACATTAGCACATGTCGTCCTGTTTGAATCACCTTCGCGTGCTCGACGTTATATCTCATTCATTTGTCTTGTTCTCACTTCTACACGTCTGACATACTTCTTGTGATGGATACGCATTGTTTGAAATTGAAACTTTTGCGGACACAACATATATTACGAAATAATTACAAACCATCGGTTTCAAAGACTAAAACAAATTTAACAAAAGTGAGGAAGAAATTAAGTTTTAACCCGTTATACTCTGTTAGAACTTCGCAGGTTCACGTTGATGATAATGTTATTCACAACATTTTGCGTTCGATGTTACGTTTCCACAACTTCGAACTTGTTACACCTATCGACTGTGTTCAACAGGTTTTTCTATTTCATCCCCACCATTCTTTATATAAGTGCGCTCACGACAATTCCTGTGTCATTCTTCTATACGCTCTTCGACCGACAACTACTCCGCTCTAAATTACACACTACAAGAAGATGGATACAAACCAAGAACAGGTACAAGTTCACGAAATATCGTCTACTACCCACCCGAGGGAGAATCCTCCGAGAACTTCGCCTTCACCGAATCCACAGGACCCTGTCCAAGTTTCGGATGTGTCTTCGACGGCGAGGAATGATCTTGAAGCTATTCTTCGGTCGCTCGTCGGTTTCGACTGACCTGTACGACGATCGCCGTTAAACTGAACTCTTAGAAGTTCAGTCTTTTTTAAAACTTCCTCCGGATGACCTTGAAGCAATTATCCCCTCTCCTTTTCAACTAACTTCTACTTTTGTTCAACTGTTGAATTTCAGTTTTGAACTAACTTTTAATTTATGCGAAGTTTTAGTTGAACCCGGTTAATTTATGCGCACATTTTGTTCAACCCCAAATTGTTGAATTTCAGTCTTGAACTAACTTTTAATTTATGCGCAAATCTACTTCAAACGCTCACCCCACCTCCTCACCCCTCATTTAATATACGACCGGAAGCTATGTGCCCCGGCACGTGGCTTCCGGGGCAGCTGACCTGAGCCAGAAGTAACCAAATCTAACTACTCATTATTGTTTTTATTCGAAATTACTAATTAATATAAATTGTTAATTTTTTTTAATTAATTAACTATATGTTCATTTTTTAATTCTTTTGTTTCAAAAGAAATCGTTATCACTATTGAAAAAATACATTGTTAGTACAATCTCTTCACAAATCTTAAATGATTTTATTCATTATCATACTTGAAAAGCAGGTAAATTATCTGATGACAGTTTGTGTTTGAATTTTTTTTTGTGTGTCTATCTAGGCCAGTTGAATTTTTTTGACGGGGAACGGTACAAACCCCAGACTTGTTACTATCTAACATCGATCAGTTGTTATAAAGTATCATTAATTAATATCCTAATGACAAATGACAACTGGGTCCGGAGTAGATCATTTGAAACGCTACTAACTTTTCTCAAGATCGAACCGGCAACCTTTCAATTCAAAGGCGAGCACTATAACCAATTAGCTGGCCAGGAAGTTGTCTATGTTCTCTTTTTACTTCCCTTTTTGGTACTTTACGACAGTCTGTAGTACATTTCATGCAAACTATAGGCCATGCATAATTTTTTTTCATACTGAAACAATTGTAATTTAATTGGCGATTCTTATAAAATTCAACAAAATAAAAGTGCACTATTTAAAAGGCTGCACCATATAAAAATAAAATAAATTCTTTACTACAGAGCACCTTTGTCATTATATGTTAAAATAACCTCAAAAATAAAAGTCCTTATCTCTGAATTAAAGAGCTAAATCCAGGGCTCGAAGCCATTGCACTAAGTTATTGCCCCCAGCTGTACTTTGACTATATCCCGGTACAGGAAAAACAATCACGTCATCCTGAATACATAGTTTTTAATTTCAACTGGAGAATATTTCTGTATCGATTGATATTTCATTACTATTAGCTAAATTGCCGTGGTCCGCCATGGTTAAAACTTGGTTTAAAAAGTAAGGTATATAAACTAGCAAACCTCTCAAAGCTGTCTATTAAAAAGCTGGTAATTTTAACTGACCTACTCACTTGTACTGAGTGTACTTTTGCTCGAAATCGAGCAATATTGTTTTGATATTTTTTTGCTGTATGAATTTACTTCTACATCAATTACTCCTGACCAACCCAATATTGTGATTATCAGTAATCACCCACAACGGCACTTATTTACAACTGCACAATAACTGATGTTAAAAATGCTCAACCCAATCCAAATGTTATTGTAAAGGGAAAATGATGGATACTCTATTTATTTTAGGTCAGAATTTCTTAACTTTTCGAGGAAACAATTACAGACTAAGTCCTATACAATGTCATAAAAACTCGATAAAATCTGTAGGAGTTTACAATTTTATAAAAAAATCCTTAACGTATAAAATAAGTATAGATTTTACTCTTGAAAAAATAATTGCATTGGCCTGATCTCCAGGGGCTTTGTGACAACCCTAACAATGATGGTGCATTTAAAGAGAATTCTGCAAATTTAGACATCACGTCCTTTAGTTCCTTCCTTGAAGGAAGGTAAGTAGTTACTAAGAACCCAGCGTTTCAACTGTGTAGGATTTATTTTCAGCGTAATTGATGCCCTACTTATTTAGTTTTCCTCCTCCGTTTGCTTTATCAAATGGTAATTACTTTTCTACTCAAACATACAAATATAAAGTAGATTCAGAAATCTTATTACAACCACAATTCCCTATGACGATAGTTCCCGCGTGATATAAATCCATTACCCTGCTAATCGTGAAGCTCAGTAAATGCCCCTCGGTAGCTGGTTGCTTGGGGCGCTTCCTCCCACATATTGAGTTGTTCCAATCAGCAGCATCTTCGTTTCATCACAGGAAGTCCCGTAAGATCAAACACACGTTAACCGCATCACTCCAAACACAACTGACGCACTTCCTTTTCTCTGCCGATACTCAGTTTTTCGCTGTATCTTATTTTTTTTATCGTCGCTTAATTTTTTGTCTTTCTTGACACTGGTGTTTTAAGGTTGTTCTTGGAGGGTGTTCGGTGGTTAGGCATCCATCTATATATACAGTTTAATAATTATTTATTTCACAAAGTTCTGAAAGATTTTAACATTGTTTGGGTACTTTTTACACAATTATAGAAATAAGAACAAATTTTACCAATTTGTAAAATCAGGCAAATCCCCGAATGGTGAGCTTGGGATATACCAGACCTCCCGAATGTAAGAAGCGCTTATGTAGCTTTGCTATCTCACCAGGTATGAATATTCCTTCTACATTCCTAACGCCGGAATTACAATGTTGTGTAATCAGAGATCACATAATAAAACACTTAATATAACGCAGCGTCTTTCAGCAATACACGGGAAATATAAGCTCCGTTTTCCTAACTGCCGAATTCGGCAGCGAATCTACCCGGGTTGCGAAACAGGTGACTAGCAGATCATTCGATTTCTCGCCACCAACTATAGAGACTTATTTACTCCGTGACTAGTAGAGCATTCGATCTCTCACCACCAACTATAGAGACTTATTTACTCCGTGACTAGCAGAGCATTCGATCTCTCACCACCAACTATAGGGACTTATTTACTCCGTGACTAGCAGAGCATTCGATCTCTCACCACCAACTATAGGGACTTATTTACTCCGTGACTAGCAGAGCATTCGATCTCTCACCACCAACTATAGAGACTTATTTACTCCGTGACTAGCAGAGCATTCGATCTCTCACCACCAACTATAGGGACTTATTTACTCCGTGACTAGCAGAGCATTCGATCTCTCACCACCAACTATAGGGACTTATTTACTCCGTGACTAGCAGAGCATTCGATCTCTCACCACCAACTATAGGGACTTATTTACTCCGTGACTAGCAGAGCATTCGATCTCTCACCACCAACTATAGGGACTTATTTACTCCGTAACTAGCAGAGCATTCGATCTCTCACCACCAACTATAGGGGCTTATTTACGTGACTAGCTGAGCATTCGATCTCTCACCACCAACTATAGGGACTTATTTACTCCGTGACTAGCAGAGCATTCGATCTCTCACCACCAACTATAGGGACTTATTTACTCCGTGACTAGCAGAGCATTCGATCTCTCACCACCGGTTATAGAGACTTATTTACTCCGTGACTAGCAGAGCATTCGATCTCTCACCACCAGTTATAGAGACTTATTTACTCCGGCTTTATTGCTTATTGAATTATTTTATCTAAAGGTTCAAACTACCTGTGTCTGCCTTGTAGTACTGACTCCATTGTTTCTCCAGAGATGATCGTTGATCTTGTTCTAGTAGTTTGGTTTGGCAATGGGCAATTTACTACTCTATACTCAAAACGCTGGTTCCAAGGAGAAAGTAAATAACATATTTGGCAGGATTTTATCATTAATTTACTACACACAGGAAAACACAGGAAATTTATCATTAATTTTCAGTGAATCAGAGATAAACCCAGCAGGATGTCTTTAAAATAAGTTGGAAATAAATTTAATTAACTGAATAGCCTTTAATTAATTATGAAATAAAACTAAAAATATAAACTCTATACATATTCATAATGTTTTTTCGAATCATACAAAGACTATTCTGTACTTTAAAAATTTTCGAATTTCATAAACTGGCCACAAATGTGTAAACAGAGAACTCAAAGGGGAGTATGTTCTTGTCTATGCATTAAACCAATTATTAAATAAACCTACTACATCATATAGAATATTTCAACTATTTAAAATAAACTAGTAAACGTGTTGCTCGAATCAAGCATTTTATTTTAATACAATACAAAATGTTACTTTTAGCTCTAAATCAATGACATCCAACCAATACAATATTGTGAATATCTTTAATCATCAAAAATAAACGTATTTACAGCTGATTATTAACAGATATTTAAAATGCTTTATTTAATCCCAATGTTATTTTAATGGGAAATTTTGAGTTTCAATGGTGAATAGCGCCTTTATTTTCAGTCCGATTCTCATCAGTTTTTGGAGGAAACAACTTACAGACCAAGCCCTATCCAACGACACCAAAAACTTGAAAATCGGTTGAAAACTGTAGGAGGAGTTCTCAAGACAAAAAACCCCTTAGCGTATTAAATAAGTATAGATTTCTATCAGTCAAAATAAAGACTGATCCGAACTACACCATCTTTATGAAAATTCTCTAAACAATGAAAGAAGACATCACTTGCCACTGGGTCCAGGAACAATTTCGGGTCTTGCATATTTCATTCATGCAGTGCGCCGAGGTTAGTAAATATTGTAGTGACCTTAGCTGTGTAAAATTTCCGAGTTTATGTATTATTAAGTCCCCCCTTGTCAGGTCTTAAAATGTTGGAATAATTGACCCCGAAGACCTACACTCGCGTATCCGCCCCTTGAGAGGAAGTGGAAAATGTTCATCCCCCGAGCCGACTCATTACAGTGCCAGGCGCTTTATTCCTGCAATCATTATACAGTGTGTTTGTAAAAAGAACACAATATAAATTAAATAGGCTTATTTTAAATAAGACTACGAACACAAATAATTATTTTGATATCTACAGGGACGCGTTTAGTTGAGAGAATTACAATCCTTGTTAGCGAATTCTGCTTATACATCCTTATACTACTTATGCAGTGAACATCCTGAAGACTGAACCCGGTATTCCGAAAGCCGAAGTTGGAGCGCTAACCATCAGGCTAGCCGAATACTAAGCTACTGGTAAACCTGTTGCTCGAAATCGAGCAATTTAATATGGACTATCCCATGTAATTGCTAAAAATTTTACATTTAGTTTTAAACCAATAACATCCTACCAAATCAATATTGTGATTATCACCAAAAATACACTTACAGGTGTAAGTTAACAGATGTTGAAAAAAATCGAAGCCGATGTTATTCAAATCAAGGAATCTAAAATAAAATTCTTGATTCAAATGGGAAAATTGCAAATAATAAATAGTATTTTTAATTAAGTCCAAATCTCATATTATTTTGCGGAAACAACTAAAGATCAAGATCTATCCAATGACACAATACTTGGAAATCGGTTGAAAATTGTAGGAGGAGTTCTCTTTACAAAAAAGCCCTTAGCGTATTAAATAAGTATGGATAGATTATTTAATGACGACATATTATGGAAGAAGATGTAATAAGATTGGTTAGACCGTCTTGTAAGTTACTAAAATTATGATACCTTATTCCCCACATACCTGCCAGAAAATCGTCATCAGAATAGACAAGATTCAATGATTGCCGTGAGCCAAATTAGACATTAAACGGTTAGGTTTTTCTTGGGGGGGGGGGGGGTAGGAGAATATAGAATGCATGAACTATGTAGGAAAAGATGTGTTAACATGAATAAAAACGGGAAGACGATTTAAAGTTGACTCGTCAACTTTAAATCGTAACACTAAGAATTTGTAATCATCCTTATTTTACTTTGGAAAAGGTTACTAAAATATTATTCAATCATAGTAAAAACTGTTTTGAGTTCATTAAACTTGAACAGGATCTAACAAAAATTTATATTTAAAACACATTTCCTTCAATCTCGATTCAGTCTAGATAATTGATTCAGCCTGACAAACAGTTTGACCAGTTGTTTTTGCTTTGTCAACGTCCTCGGTGTTCGCACACATGCGGGCGGCGTGCGCGCGTGCGTTTATGCGCACGTGTGTGCGTGTGTGAGGTGGTGGGAGGGAGAGGACAGAGACCCTACTCATTTCTCAATTAAACAAATGCTTGCACAGCCACTTAGCAAGGACAAGCATATTATTTATGACTTCCCCTGACCCCTGGGTCGTAATGCGAGGATTGAATTACTCGTCTGAGTCGTTCTCACAACAAAACTCCGTATGACACTCCCGAGCCCGCGCGGCCAACCGGTCGTCCCATCAAAAGTGGGTTAGGCTCCAGCTTACAGAGTTTCTCGCGTACCTGCATGTTTGCTAATAGGGGTTTGGATAATTTAGGAATAAAGCTTCCGTAAAGATCGGTTGATGAAAATGGGAAATGTTCTGAATTGGTAATAGTTTAAAGTTTTTACCTTACATATCACGTCTAACACACCTATCAGAGACATTTTACATTCTAATTAATTTTACATTTTACATTTTAATTCCGCATTATGATAAAAATCGTTGTTCATCACTCTGAGCAAAAATGTCTTTTTGATACTTAATCTTTTTTAACTCGGCTAAGTACCAAAAAGATCCACTAATACTCCTAGTGATGAAAACAAAGAATTCTAGAATGAGAAGGAGGTAGGTGACATCAACAAAAACAATAACAAAATCGATGACGTCAAAGGTGCAGCACTTAAAATATCCAAAGCAAACCACTCATGTGTTAAGATAAATAACATGACGTCAAAGGTGCAGGAGATACTTTAAAATGCTTCAACCAGGCGTTGGTGTCACCTACCTTGATTTGTTCTAGTTCTAGATACATTGATCAGAACTACTATTAAGATTTAAAACCTCAACCTGCCCAAAGCTGTGTGTACTTTCTTTTACATTTGTTATTATTATGGGTGGGTTAATTAAATCGGATGGTAAATTCTTAAAAATTGACAAATTCTTTATTAAAACTGTTAAAAAAGTGTACAAAATAGATTGTATTTATTTTTAACACGTGAATTAAGAGTAAAAAGAGGGCACAGAGTTGTTTACATACAGTTGTTGTTACTGCTTTGTTACTATTTTTTATAATAATTATTTAAAATATTTTAATTACTTTAACTGTGTCTCATGATGGATGCTGTCCTTAGTACAACAATATTGTGTCATTTCAAACTCTTTAAGTGTTATTTTTCTAAACAAGACGTGACACGTAATTCAGTCATTATTATCCAGCCAGCGTCCCATATGTTGAAGTTACTCGTATTGGTTTGCGCATAACAGTGTTGGTACATATTGCTTTTGACAGTAAAGGGGATGCTGTAACGAACATTCTATATTACGTTTGTGTTACGAATTGCTTCAAGTAATATTCCATAACAGTTCAAGATGCCAAGCGCTTTATTAACATTACTCTGATTCTTTTTTCCAACGCGGTTTCTTTGCCTGTCAATATGGATCATTTGTAAATTGTTAAAACTTATTCATATTGTTACATTTATTGCTGTTATAATTTATTATTTTAAAACCTTCTAGTAATTGATTGTATTTATTTATGTTTCGTAATGAGACGAGTTTATTGACTCAACTATTATTTCAACAAATCTATACATTGGCTATCTATCACGAAATTTCCAAGTTTTTATCAATTTTGTGTTGCAATATAATTAAAAAATTTTCAGGGAATGTTTACAAGTTTTGTATCACGATTTAACTTAATGCATTACTTATTGATTACAGTTTTTTTTTTTTTTTTTTTTTTTTTTTTAATTATATTGAAACTATTTTCAGTTTCAGTCCAAAGGTCAAAAGACACTCCTCATCCGTCTATTCTAATTTAATCCGCTATTGTTTTTCGTAATAGAAACTTCTACAATTTTCAATATTTTTTGTCTTTGAATCGGGTTTGGCCTGTAGTAGATTCCACCGTATGTTGATAAAAATCGAAATTAAAATAATTGCTTTATCCATCATTGGAATTTAAAATTTTCCCATTAGAACAGATATTTAGCTATAAATATTTCTTTAACTAAGTGAGCCCAGAGAGCTCATAATAACTGAAATTTTGGTCGAATGTCGACTAGTGGGCGATCTCTACTACATATTTAATAAGCGATATGATTTTGTACAAGGAAACTGCTCTTACACTTTACAACCGATCGTAATTATTTCGGTGCCATTGGATAGAGCTCGCACGAAGTTGTATCTAAAGTGAATCGATAAATAACCATCCAAGGGGAGAGATCCAACAAGAACTGAACTTTTTTCATCCCATTTGATTAATAATGGTAATAAAATTAAAATATTTTCAAGTTTAAAAGGTGTAATGAGTAACCACAGTGCACGAGAGAGAGAGAAAATGTTTATTCAACCAAACAGATTATGTTTTACCACGGAGAATATAACTTAATGTTAACGAACTACATAACAAAGGCGTAAAAAAAATATTCTAACTAAGTTTTTGTACACTTTTTTCAACCGATTTTCAAGTTCTTGGCGTTTATGGATCTGGTGTAGTTGTTTCCGCTACAAGTTAATGAGACTCTGGCTTAAAATAAAGGCACTATCCATAATAGAAGTTTTCCTATTCAAATACCCTTGGGATTGGGTTGAGCACTTAAAAAAATGTTCATGTACAGCGTAAATAAGTTTCGAGTGATCACAATATTGGATTGGTCAGAACATTTTATATTTATGAAGTTTAATTTTTTTCACAACACATAAACTAAAATATTCGATTGAGAGCAAGGTGTACACTAGTTATCAACAAATGGATTTGCTGTGACACAAAACAGTTTCGCCGGACCGCCGATAGATGGCAACAGGTTGATAGCCTGTGTGGGTGTGGGTGCGCTAATACAGCGATCACGCATCCCGGGCGCCGTCCATGATCCATGGTCTCTGATGCTATCAGTGACGAATGGGTTTGTCGCGTTTCGGTCTGATGACCGCCTACTGTCTGCTGTCCGCTGTCCGCACGTCATCCGACGACCTAATTTGTACTCGTCCAAAAAAACTGACAAATAATCGGAAATTATTTGTATCTCATTTACTTAAAGAGTAATTAAGTATGGTTTTTGTCATATTTTAACATCTTTTGAATATTTTAATGTTAATTAGCTTGTATTGAAATAACATGGACAAAAATGAAAGGTTTATTATTGGTTGTAAACAAGTTATACAAACTTTTACATATTGTTTGAATTTTTATTGGGATGCTACATCCCTTTCTTAGAAAGCAATTTAAGTCATAATGTATATTTTTGTGTTTTAGAAGGATTCATAATTTTTTTTATATATTTCGTTCAACGAAGTTCAAGGAAGCAAAATCCATGGACAAGATTTTTAAGGTTAACCTCACCGCTAAATTTAAAAGTAATGCGTGCTTGAGGCTTAAGAAACCTACGCAAAACTATATTTTGCCTTAGTCCAACAAATCCTAATATTTATTTTAAATATGGATTCGTAACCAAATACCAATTATGTTTTTACATATTGCTTTAAACTCGGTAAGTGTTTAGTTGAATAGGTATACTATGTCGCTCATACCTCGGAATTTTGAAAATTTACTAAATTTTGAAATATTCCTAAGGAAAATCGAGTTACTTTGCAACGTCTCAAAGAGTAATATTTGTTAAATTTTCAATATTCCGAGGTATGAGCGACATAGTATAACTATTCAACTAAACACTTACCAAGTTTAAAGCAAATCGGTTGAAAAACGGCGTCCGAAACAGGGGAATGCGATACCATGTTTTGCATTAAAAGCCGTATGGTTAACATTGCCGACTGCGCAACAATGGGCTAATGGCCCAGGGGTGAAGATGACTCGCAAATTTACGTATATTACGTAACACAGGATAGTTTAACTGTGCTAATGATGTCTAATGCTTATTATTGATCACTTTTCAACGAGCTTTAGTACCTTAAAACAACAAAAGTACCTAAATTCGTCTTTATTTAAATAGCGTTTAGCGTTTATCGTATTCATTTGCGGTATGTGCAAAAACTCTCTATCGTGCAATAACTTCAAAACATCTCTGATTTATAACCTCTGTGTTGCCAACTGTCGTCGAATTTTCATCCCACTTCTGCTCCGTGGGCCTCAAGCCCCGAGTAATAAAGATCACTATGCATCTTGAGTGAACATGTGGGGCTCACTGACTCACAGATGATAATGCCGGGTGTCCACAAAGTCTTGCCCTAATTTTATAGCTTTGCTGTATGGACACCATCATAGCTACATGCATCTTAGATATCTTGTTTTCAAGGGAATTTAATCTAGTTTATCCATTATTAATTTGGTAATATCTAAGCTCAGCTGATTGACCACAATGCAATACACTTATAATGCAATACAAAAACTAATCTTCATGGCCTCGCTAAGTTGCCACTTCGTTCACGACACTTGACCTCTCTGGATTCCTTTATGTAGGGGTTTATCAAACATTTCCTGTTAATCCTTCGCCAGTTCCGAATTGAGAAACTCCAAAAGAGAGAATAATAAATGCAGTGACATTCATTACTAAAAAAATGTTAACTAAAATAAAACTGTTGTTAATAAAAAGTAAACTAATAAAAAAGTTACCTGGAAGATTAACAGGCAACCCAAGGAACACCAATACAAGATTATATTGAGTTTGTGCATAGGTATAAAAAACTTAAGAAGTCTTTTGTTAAAACATGATATAAAATGTCATCTTACCACCAATAGTTTTCACACTATTCGGTTTCTTTATCAGGGCAAGACTTTACGGACACCCGGTATATACCAAAGTTGCGTGAGTCAATATGATACACGCAAGGTTGAGCGTAAAAATTGCGTTGAGTCAATTTTAAACACATGGGGCTGAATGCTTAGCATCAAATTTGCTCGGTTTATAATAAATATCCTATTTGGAAGTGTCGGAACTGAAAGTGACAAGAGCGATTGGAATTTCTCCGTCTCTTTTTTTCAAAATCAAGGTCTCCTGACTACAAGGCAATTAGTTGACCCTCACACTTTTGTAAACTCACGGCTCACTGGTATTGTTATACAAAGCAGTATTATACCACACGGAAGTGAGTTTTGAAGCGGAACTGCGGTCACCGACATAAGCATTTCCCGTCCCCCCCCCCATGTACCCGCATCCCCCCGGCACGAACACACGGCCCCCGTGTTTGGGAGGGGGGGGGGGGTATAATTAGATTTAACTGACACCACATCCACTCTTATTGACTCTCTCAATAGAACCGTTTATAGTCAGAGATTTGGAATTTTTAAACCACGAATGTATAGGCTGGTTAATGTTTAATGTGTTCGAGGGTTTTAAAAACATTTTCTAGTTTTATCGTATAATTATTGATATTTGATTTTACTCTAGCTTGGTTAAAATTTGTTCAGCATTATTTTCAGAAACTGCATCAGGTTGAGCAGTTTTTTTTTTTTTTTTTTTTTTTTTTTTGAGGGAGAGGCGGAAAAATGCATTACGCACACAGGTGGCCAGCCTGTAGTGTGGGGCTCCCCTAAAAACGAGTTTACCCACTAAAAAACCTCCTCTACTCTTTAGGAATCTAACCTGGAATTGTTTGTCACATTACGTCAGGCTAGGCCTAAATTTGGCTTACGCCCGTGGGGCTCGCTCCTTATCCAGCCGCTCGATCAAGGGATCTGGGCCACTTCACGGTCCAGATCGGTTTTCTTTTCCAGGAGGATGCCCCGGACGAACTGTGACAAACAATCCCAGTTGCCCTCATCCTCCAAAATCTTTTGGCAGACCGAGTCCACCGAAAATGCACCAAAGATTTGTGTGGCCTCCAGGCGGGGCCCTTCCCAACGGGGACAGCGGAAGAATGTGTGTTCCGCATCGTCGGGAACACCCGGGCAATAAATGCAGTCCGGTGAACCGGTCTTTCCCATACGGTTCAGGTACGACCGAAAATAGCCGTGACCTGTCAAAAATTGGGTCAGGTAGTAGTCCACCTCCCCATGCCGCCGTTCCACCCATGGTTGGACCTGCTTGATAAGTCGCGCAGTCCATCGTCCTCGGGTGTCGTGCTCCCAGCTGTGTTGCCACTGCTGGTAGGTTCGGGAGCGCTCTTCTATTCTTGCCGTGTCCTTGCCGATCTCGCCTTGTCTCTGATAAATCGCTTTCCTCTCCCCTGCCAAGAGCTTGACAGGGATGACTCCGGCGACCACCAGGACGGCAGGCTCGGACACTGTCCGGTAGGCGGAACACACCCGGAGCGCAGCTTGACGCTGAACCCGGGCGAGTCGCAACCTGTAGCACTCCTTATCTAGAGCGCCTGCCCACACCTCTGCCCCGTAAAGAAGCACGGACTGGACCGCGGACATCAACAGACGTCTTCTGCTGGATCGGGGACCCCCGACATTGGCCATCAGCCTACTAAGGTAAGTCACTACCTTAGCGGCCTTGTCCGCCGTACGGAAGATCTGATCCCTCCAGCTTAACTTGGTGTCCACCATAACCCCGAGGTATTTGGCGGCACGAGTTGATGTGACCACCTCCCTTCCCACTCGAAACGGGACGACGGTGTCGATCCTCTTCTTCGTAAGAATCACGATCTCCGTCTTACTGAGAGCAAGTGAGAGACCGTGATCGGACATCCAGTTGTTGACCACCCGCATAACTCGGTTCAACTTCAGTTGGGCCAGTTCAATGTTGCGTGCAGCAATGAGAGCTGCGACGTCATCGGCGTACCCAACCAAAGTGGTTTCCTCAGGCATCTCGGACCTCAGGAGGCTGTCATAGGCAACGTTCCAGAGATCCGGGCCGAGTATTGAACCTTGTGCGGCACCAGAAGTGACTTCCATCGTCCGCGTTCCGTCCCTCGTGTCATAAATCAGGCTTCGAGAGCGTAGATAATCCTCGACGAGCCGCAACAGATATGCAGGAATACGAAAGGTGTTGCGAAGCGCATCCAACATATCGACCCACCTCGCCGAGTTGAAGGCATTCTTGACATCAAGCGTAACAAGAAGCACTACTCGGCGGGAGAAATGGTTGTGGCTCTCGGCTCTCTCCACAGCTCTCTGAACTTCAGTGACAGCGTCGATCGTTGACCGTCCCTTTCTGAAGCCGTACTGACGGGGGCATAAGTCCCCGGCAGCTTCCACGGCAGAAGTCAGGCGGGAACGGATCAGCTTCTCGAACAGCTTCCCAGCCGTGTCCAACATGCAGAGAGGCCTGTGGGACGACGGCAGCTCGGGATCACCTTTGCCCTTGCTGATCAGTACAAGCCTGGCTGTTTTCCAGGGAGCCGGAAACACCCCTTCTACCAAACAGGCATTGTACATTCTCAACAACAAGTCAGCGTTGATTAAAAATACTTTCTTTAAAGCCTCACTGGGAATCCCATCCGGGCCAGGAGCCTTGTTGCTCTTCAGGGAGAGAACGGAGGTTTCCAGCTCCTCGAAAGTGAAAAGTGGAACGTCCTCTACCCGTCCGAAGTCAACCGGCGGTCGCTGTGGATGTTCAGGAAACAACGCAGCGACGATCCTCCCCATGGTGGCGCCCTCCATGATGGAAGGTGGAGAGCGGGCGCCGAGTTTCTGTGTTACAAGTTTGTAACCCAGGCCCCACGGGTCGGAATCAACGTCGTCACGAAGTCTCCTCCAGCTATTCGCCTTGCTCCTGTTGATCGCCTGGCGGAGAGATTTTCTCGCAGCTTTATAGGCCTCCGACTTACGAACTCTGTCTGCGGGAATTCTCGCTCTAGTGGCGGCTCGTCTAGTTCTTAAACATGTTCTTCTGAGTTCCGCAATCTCTTCAGTCCACCAGTAAACGGGTTGTTTGTCGCGTCGGGGTTTCCTTCGCGGCATAGACTGGTCGCAGGCCGAGACGATAAGTTCCATCGTGGATGTTACTAGTGCCTCGGCTCCAGCCTCACCAGGATTCCCCTGCGCTCCCCGAGAGATGACTTCGGTGAACTTGACCACGTCCAGTTTGTTGGTGTTCCACCGGCGTGGCCCTTCCCGAGATGCGGAAACTCGACGATTTGCCTGATCATGCAGGTCAAACACGATGTATTGGTGGTCGCTACCCGTGTAGTCCTCGACAACCCTCCAGCCAGAGATCCTCGGAAGGAGCGACTCAGACGCAAAGGTGACGTCAGGGATCGTGCCTCTCTGCCCGGGGCGCCGAAAAGTAGGTGTGTCGCCCTGGTTGAGGACGACAAGACCGGCCCTGGCGATGAAATCCAGGATGTATTTCCCCCGGGAGCTGGTAGAGGGCATTCCCCACTCGACGGCCCTGGCATTGAAATCGCCACCAACGACGACATGCCCGGTGGTGCCGAGAACGCACTCCTCTAGGCTATCTATCTTGTCGCGAAAGTCCTGGACGGCCTCGTTGGGTGTGAGGTAGCAACTGAAGATAGTCACGTCCCTACACCGAACCCAGACGAATCCTCGGCCGCGCCCGTGACTCCGCACCAAGACATCCTGTGTATTACGCGCCCAAAATGCAGCAGTACCGAGGCTGTCGGAGATCCAAATGTTTAGGTCTCTGTCCCGATACTGTTCGCTGATAAGGAGCGCGTCAGCACCAAGTTCTCGGGCGAGCTGATCTAGAAGGTTATCAGCTCCCCAGGATCTATGAAGATTGGCCTGGAGGTGCGAATTACCGGCCGCTGCCTTTTGCCTGTTCAAGTGCGGCTCTGAAGGCACCGCACTGACCAGACCCGGGTAAGTGACCGAGGACACTGGAGCCTGAATCCTTGCAGAGGAAGCAGGATGGGCTCGAGGAACATTCCTTGCGTTTGTGGCCCTGGCCTCCACACTGGAAGCAGTTGGCACTCCTGTCGGGCCCGTTACAGTTTCGGGAGGAGTGGCCGAAACCGAGACAGCGGAAGCATCTCGAAACTACCACCCTCCGTTTGAGCCTGCAGAGCCTGCAACTGACCCAACCGACTCTGAGGTGCTGAAGGCTAAGCAGCTTATTGGCGTGCTTTTCGCCCATCTCAGCAACAGCCATCCTGAGTTGACTTCGGTTAGGCTTTGTCAGCCATATCCTCACTCCATCAGCCGGTATCTCCGGGAGTGCCACCTGGATCGCACGGGTCACCTCATCTTCGGTGGAGAGGGCATCAAGGTCCCGAATCTCGACCGAACATTTCGGTTCTAGGGCCTTGATGGAGCCTTTGTCCCCAAGTGCAGTCTTGAGGGAAGCGGCAAAACCGATCTTGTCACTCGACTTCCCCAGTTCGAGGAGGACATCCCCGTTCTGGGTTCGCCGAATAGACTTGATAACGGTGTCGGTCTCTTCCGGTTTGGCCTGCGATCTAATCTGACCCAGAACATCAGCAAAAGATCGCCCCCCTAAGGGCTTGATCAAGATTGCCTCCGTCCTGGGCTTCTTAGGCCTGGGTTGTTTAGGCTTTCTGACAGACTTGCCAGAGGCCTCCCCCACCGGGTTTGAGACTTGCGTCCGCTCCACCCTCGACGCACTTTTCGAAGCTGCCTCCACTTGCTTCTGCCTCCTCCTTTCTTTCTTAGACAGGCGCGTCTTCCAGCCCCCCAAAGGTGTTGAGGCAGAGTTTGCTGCCAAGGCAGGATTAGCCGCCGGAGCAGGAACCTCTGCAGGAGTAGCCGCTGGAATCGCGACAGCGCCCGGGGCGGATTGAGTAGCCTGGACAGGAGATGTCTGCGATGCCACAGTGACAAAAACCGGTCTCGGCACTGAGTCCACCTCAACAAGCTCAGGGCTTTCCAGCGAAGAACCGCTCTGCCTCTTCTTTCGCTTTCTGGCTTGAGTCTGGGACTCAGCCAGATGAGCTTGAGGCGAAGCAGACATAACTCGGTTCATAACGTCGCGCTCCTGCTTCACTGCCTTCAGCCTGATCTTCCGGCATTCCTCGATTTCGCCAAGGAAATCCTCGAGTTTTGGAATTCCGTCCTTAATCGCCTTGTTGACGTTCTTCTGAAGAAGGAGAGCCTTGGCCATCTCCTTCAAAAGATCGTTCATTTTCTTCAGACATGAGTCTTCCTCCTCGTTGGCATCGTCCTGCTGCTGCCGAAGCATTTGCATCTCGAATGCCGGACGAAGAGGACTCTTCCTGGGAGGAATTCCTTGCATCCCGGCTAGAGGTGTTACCGGCTCAGTCACCCCCATACCCAGCTTAACCTCATCCTTCTCCTTTCCGGTTACGGCCGACGATCCGGCGACACCAGCAGCCTTGAACGGGATCGGCGGAGGGGAGGCTTTAATTCCCCCCGTCGGCGTCCCAGTCTTCGAGGTCGGAGACCTCTGCAGTTTTGAGCTGCGCTTAAAGGCGGCCTGCTCATTCTCCTTTAATTTCGTGTTTTGGTTTGAAAATCCATAATTTTGTTTCACCAGCGCATCGTGCGGCAAGAGGCGGCCCTTCATTGGCCGGGAGCGGGTACACCCTCGGAGGTCTACCCCCCGTAGGAGATAAGACACCCCTACCCCAGGACTCTGGGGCCCGAAACCTCCGTTTGCCCAGCACCGATACACAAAATGTGCCGGACGTGCTGGGGGTCGCACCGTGGCAATGCAGAGTCCGATCTCTGCATCCATGCCGCACTTCCTGACTAAGGTCCGAAGCGGCTGGCTTCTGACGACACACTGGAGGAGACCATCGGCAGTGCGAGGCACACATCAGTCCCTGCAACACAACAGGGACACTCCCAGGACCCCCCAGCGTGCGCCGGTCGAAAGAAGGTGGAAAGACACCCTTGATTCGGGGTCGAAAACAAGAAGGTGAGCAAGGTTAGCTCAGGAAAGAATAAAGACGGTGAGCTAAGACCTGAAAGATGAGAAGAAAGGCCCTAGCTCGGGAAGAACTGTGAGGAGGGTCTCACAGCTTGGCTCAGGTACCCCGGGGTCGCCAAGAAACACCCGTACAGTGGAAAGCCCACTGCCCCTGAGGGAAGGTTGAGCAGTTAGAACAGTTTAATATTCGGTTAAAACTTTAATGATAGTGGTTAATTTATAAAACCTCAGAGACACTAGTATGTAAGGAGTTTCTCATGATTATACAGTACACATTTACAGTACACATTAGTCAGCCTGAACCATATTTTATATAAATGTTAAAAAATATTACTTACTATAATAACCTTGATCTTCACAGTTGCGATTGAATGCATAGAAACACTTGTATAACTGCAAAAATGCATATAAAATGCATTGGATTTTAGCAAATCGTTTAAATTAGATGGATTTATTGAAAATGATTTTAATCGCATGAAAAATTGCCTTCTTTTATAGGCTAAGCCTTTTCAAATTGAAAAGAGAAAATAATAATAATAATTGATTGAGCGCGAAAAGGTACCTTGTCAACTCAACAAAAGGTCGATTCTCTCGGGCTTTAAAGATACAACGCAAACCCTCAAGCCAATCAAGTGTTTCTATCTAAGCCATTTAAGTTTTCTTATTATACCTTAAAGACAAAACTGGTTACTATTTTAATCCATTTCATAAAATGCCTTTAACTTTACAAGATTACAGGAAGTGCGTTGCTACATATTTTCTTCTACCCACTTAACAGAAATTTTTTTCTCGTTATTTTTGATGTTTGAAAGTGCCTCTATCAAGTTCTTTTGGTCAAAGTTTGGTCAAACCATCGGGAGTTGACACGCTGAATTAAAAGTGTATCCTTAAAAAGAGTATTTGACATATAAACTTAAAAACCACTAACCTACTAAATTTCTGTTAACATACGATCGTCCTTAGGGTTGAGTCCTATAGCTAGTAAATTTTTTAGGCCAATGCGAAGAGAAGTTTGCTATTGTTTTCGTAGCCTTACTTTGGCATACCGTGTTTTACCGTAACAGACACGGTAATTAACCTTAATTAAATTAACATTAAAATCAAATATAGAACTTAAACAGACAGTTAAATTGTAATTAAGTCATTTTCAAATTATTTATTATTTTTTTACATTTTTCAGTACGATGGAAAACTTTGTTCATCACTTCGACCGAAAAGTACAGATTTGCCTCGCTCGTAAAACGCGATTTCGCAAGAAAAAACCAATTTCCGTACTAGTGATTAAACTAATAGTACCAGGGGGACCGAGCTTAAGCTCGTTAAAATTATTACTTTCGTTCTCACGCAAAGCTCGTTCCCTCCGCTCACTCGCCTTCTTAATTTTAAAGACGAGCTCGTCCGCTTGGCTCACTCGCCAAACCGAAGGGCGAGTGAAATTATACATTTTGGTATAATTTTCCTTTAAAGATGTAATACATTGGTTTTATCTACAGTTATCAGCTGATTTTTGTTCAATTTAAAAACCTCCATAAGGATAACATGGGGACTTTGAAGGGCTCTAGCAAAAAACCCGGATTTTTCCCAACTTTGGGACCAACGCCAATCGATTCCTGGTGGCCAAAACTCCCATAATCATCAAAAAAATAAAAAAATCCTTGGAGCGAAAAAACTTTGCCCGTACAAACGGAGCTTGTTTTAGAGTATAAGAAATGAGGTAAGAAAACAATGTACAGAAAAGTCCATTGGTTAGGTGAATCGGTTATGTAAAGTCATTACCGTAACTGAAACCAGTTCTCAAGTAAAGATATTATTCATCAATTACTTATACGGCCAAACCGTAACTCATGCCAATGACGTATCGGACCAGCGCCGCTCAGTACATCACTCACGCCATACGAGGCCCCCACGTAAGAGCCACATTAGCCGCCTAATCGGTGACGTAACCCTAGGTAGACAAATCTGCCCCAGGTCGACCATTCCCCGTCTTGTGATTTACTCGGCTCAGATGAGGCACGGCGGAGGACATTACCTAATTCACCGAGAGCCCATACCTCATCGCGCCATGTTCCATGTCCGCTAATTTGCATTAACTGATTGAAAACCCTCCCCAACCCTCTGCGATGTTTTATTACCAATTTTCTCCTCGGGGTGAATCTATTTTCACCTTGGCCACGATGTAAAACCCATTATCGTGAATTATGTGCTGGGAAATATGTTTTCTTGGAAAATTACTTTGGAGTTATTACGGGGTATGATTTGATAACTATGATTTATACTTTTTTAAACAACAACCAAAGAATACAGTGATAATGCCACATACATTTTTTTTGTACCAACAAAGATTTGTCTCTTTAGCACTTTATTAATCCATTAAAAATAAGTTACCGAAACTTGTTCATAGGAGTCATGAGCAAAGTAATAAAGGAATTACTTAGGAATTACTAACTGAAATATCAACTGTTTCTAGTGTTGATAAGGTGAGTATGAATGAATTAATTTACTTTATAGAATGTTTTTGGATTTTTAGTATTTATAAATAATTTATAAATGTACCCTAGTACTAGAAGTGTTTATAAGTAATAATTTGTAATGTTTGGCTCAGTTTTCAAAGTTTTGTGTTGTGGGGATGGGAGGAACCCGAACACCAAGATAATACCTTGAATGCATTAAGGAAACATTAACTTTCGTATAAGTGTTACAAAATTCTGACTACAACTGCACTTAGAACCCAACAAAAATACTAAGGTGAAGTTTATTTTGTTTTTAATTGTTACAATTAGTTATAAAACTGCTACCAACATACTATTTGCAGTGAAAGGTGTTCAATGAAATTTAAATTTCAATTAAGTGTATCATTCAATTATTTTCGTATTGCAAAATTTTGTAAATCGTATAGCTAAAGTTCCCAATCATGTTACTGCAAAATATATCAAGAAGGAGAGTGCTTAACTTTCTTGGCCCACATAAGCTGAACTTAATCATCCCATTAGACCCTACTGAAATATGGCTGAAGACTTCACTAATCCACGCTAGACTTGCTAACCAAACTAGTTACGAGCTTTGAGTTGCTAAACACACATTGCTGTACATAAAGATAATTTTGTTAAATACAAAAACTATTTACTAATGCATACTGAAAACCCTCGGCACCTAAAAAATATTGTTTCCGGCTTCGCTTAAAAAATCTATACTTATTTAATACGCTAAAGGTTTTTTTTATGTAGAGAACTGCTCAACCCCTCCTTCAATTTTCAACCAATTTTCAAGTTTTTGGTGACGCTGGATAAGGCTTGGTCTGTAGTTGTTTCCGCCAAACACTGATGTGAATCGGACTAAAAATAAAGGCGCTATCCACCATTGCAATCTCAAAATTCCCCATTAAAAAAGTAACATTTGTACTGTATCAAATTAATTGCTCAATTTCCAGCAACATGTATACTAATAATTTAAAATGGGCGAAGTTAACTAGAAAATCCAATTTTGTTTCTTTTCAATGCTTGTGGCATATTTTAACGTTGTGATGGGGCATGGCCAAAACATCTGTTTAGACCATGTTACTATAGAACGTCGACCTGATGTTAGAAAACACTATTAATTATTAGTTCAACGTAAATTGGCAACTGGGTCCTGAAATGAACCTTCAAAGAGCTTACTATGATTGAATAATTTACTATCATCGAACCACCAAACATAGATTAAAAGGCGAGCACTATAACCATCCCGCCGACCAGCCAGTGTTTATTAATAATTAGTGGCTCATAGGGGCAAAAGCCCCTAATCATAAAATTAAAATAGCACAAAGCATAGTCGATTACTAGTTATTCATTACGAAATTTTCAGAAAATTTAATTTTAATTTATATAATATTTTAACAATACCGTTTGGCTTTTTAATGCAATAGAAAATTAAAAAAATGGCGGATGTTCAGCACCCATTTCAGAGTCAATAAACTTTCAATACTTTGTATCAAACTCATTTCTTGTCTTATTTGTCCTAAAGTTAAATAGATTTTTTAGCTCCTGTCAGATTTTTTATTTTGTAGACTTTTTTTGTAAATCACTATACATGGAGAGTTTTTAAGGAGAACCTTTCAGAAAATCTTTCCATTTCGTTGTCAAGTTTTTGACCTGCTACATTTTCCCCTAGTATGTAGGACAAAGGTCTTTGATTTTAACTCCCTCATATAATGCTGCAATCTATGAAATGACAAGAAGTTTTCTGGGAAAATTCAGCTAACAAAATACCAACACTTCGTTGACTGATACACTTTAAGTTTCAAATAATGTATCATCGTCACTCAATATGATCATTAGACACTTTTCGTCTTAAAATAATACCAAAACATGTAATGTAAATAATTTAGGCGTTTATCAAACCACAATTCATCACCCAATGCGTCCCAATTACAATTTGAATGTAATTTACTGTATGCATACATGCTTAGGTTTTTATTTTTTTATATTTTTTAAAATTTTTTTTTACAATTTAAATAACTATAACAACAGCAATCATTTTGTAAGAGTTTATAAGGTTGTTTAGTTGTTCAAAGGCACAAAACGTCTTATTTATAGTATTACCACTCTAGGTATATTTAGCCCGGGACCACTTTACTTTTTCATTTTGAGGTCCCCAGAAACCAGAAACACCATTCGTTCATTTTCACACATATATAGATATAGATATATAGATAGATATATAGATATATGTGTCCGTGATACTGAGAACTTTTGAGGGGGCCTCAGACTTTAATGAAATTTGGTATGAAGGTGTAAGACCGGGTCTATTTTCATGAGATCGCGAACCAGCATTGTTAGGTTATGGGAACGGGGTTTTATGGGTTTTAAAAGGGGTCAAAAATGGGTTTTTGGAATTTTTTTGACATTTATTTTTAAAATTCATCAATCGTAACTGAAACCTTTTGAAATAGCTTAAAAAACAATCAATTTGATATTTTGAATTTGTATCTTAGTGTAACTGGGTACGGGTAAAATCCAAAAATGTGTTTTACATATTATTCTAACGCGAAATCAAGAAAACCCTATATATTGCTTATTTAATCACATAACTTAATCAAATTTGGTACGTGCATTATCTAGAAAGGGTTTAACTTATACTTGCCTTCAAAACCCATATGGTGGCAGACCTACATACTCACCCCCGTGGGGCTATGGGGAAAATAAAAAAACGGCCAGAGCTTAATACAGTTTTGAGTTTACCTTCATCAATTATTAATTAACTTACATTTTCTAACAACACCCCATGGCAGCATACCTACATACTCGATCCTATGGTGTTTTTATGGAGAAAGTGAATAATTTGAAATTCCATTGAAAATTCGCTGAGTACGCAGGTCTACTGCAACGGGGGTATTTGGTAATTTAGTCTTTAATAGTTCTTCACACAATATTATCATCTGTCTCTTGTATTAACATTAAACCATAACACAAATTTTACTGTACACAAAGCAGACGTTTTCGAATCCCCATGCTATTCTTATGGAGGACATTTTACGTGATTTCTCATCTCCTGTTAACATTATTAACACGCCGATAATTTTTCCTTGTGTGGGACCGAGACCTTTATTTTGAGACCCCTCCCATCTTTCTGCGATTTGTATAACGCTCACAATTTTGCTCGAGAAATTTCGCTTACAGAATCTAACATATATACTCCCGCAGGTGTAACTCACTGATGTATATAAAAGTTCGGACGGAGCCGTTCAAGGTAGAGACTTGAAATTTGGCATTCCCTTAGCTTACATGACTTACATCCAGAAAAAATTCTAAAAACTAGCAATTTTTAATTTTAAATCAATAAAAAAGGTAAAAAATCTAGTTTTGTCGGTAACGTAGTACATCCCATGTTAGAGCATAACATCGTGTCGGCAATGTAGATTACTTACCAGGTTTAGTTCTCGCTTGTTTTTAAATAATTTCTTTCAACTATACCCGTGTTTGAAACGTCTCTATTATAACTTTACAAGACGTGTTGCGATTTGTGAATATGTAATGTACTTTTGAATAATTCCTTTTTGGGAATTTTAGGATCACCCAGTCCTCTTAGAGAGAAACGTGAACTTATTATGATTTACCACTATAGCTCCAATAACAGTTAGTGCTATAGAGTATGTGAGACATAGCGAATATTTCATTTTACTACAACTTTGTTTGAGATATACTGAAGCCGATATAAAGAGCTCGAAGAAGGGAACTTTACCTAATTTCTAGGGTTTTTATTGACACACTGCGAAACATTTCATATAGTTTAGCTGCATGTAGCTGAATTTTGCATTTTGCTTCCCGATAAGCTTGAAGTTTTCTATTAACTTAGCTTAAGTATTAAAATTAAATTTATTGTATGAAAAAGTGTAACGCCCTAAAAAAATTGAACTTAAAATTTCATAATTAATGCCAGCTAATATTATGTGTTATTTTTAACGTCTTGTTGGTCCTTTACCCTGCAGTCAGTTTTAAGTTAACTTATTTATTTATGTGGGTGGTTTACCATATGTAGACATTTTTTTATAACGACTGTAATTTTATTTATTTCCTTCAATATTGCACATGCACATATCTTGTACGGCGCCGATATCAATAAAAGTACCAAACATAAAAAATAATTGTGATGAATGCCAATATTATGTATTTTTTATTTTGCCTGTTAGGCGGAACGGGTTGTTTTTCAATTGATTGTTAGGCAACTGATTGTTTTGAATTGTTTGTTCCTTAGCGATGTTTTACATTGTTTGTTACTTACTGACCTAAAACTTGGGCCTCCAACTACTTGAGGTAAATTTGCAATTATTAACTAATATTTGAAATACTTTTGTCAGTAATTATAGTAATATTGTATTAAGAAAGTTGAAGTTTTGTATTAACTTAGCTTGACAGTGATATTAAAGGAAATTCACTAGGTTTAGAACTTTAAGAATTTAAAAATATTGAACTAAAAAAATATATAATTAATGCCTGGTAATACTCGTATTGTGTGTTTTTCTTTAACCTGTTCAATATGAATGAATTACTCTGTTACATAGAATATTGCGAATGAGGAACATAAATCTAACTTATAAACATTTGACTTTTTGTCGTATCTCAAATTGTTATTTTATGACCGTTTTGCAACTTTTATTATTACTAAATTTGATATTCTGTAACTTTTTACTAGGCCTAACCACAGTTAAATTGTGTTTGAAGTTCGAATTTTTAATTCACTGAACTTATACAATATCCTTGTAACTTCAACAGGATTCATGAGCAGTAACTAGAATAATTATTCTAAAATTATTATTTCATAATATACATTTTTATTTTGTAACGAACAGTATTTTTGTGAATAGTCGTTGGCGGGTTCCAAACCGTTTGTTCATATTTTTCTATTTTTGGTTTTTCTGAAATTATTTATATTTTTATTGATCTGCAAAATAGTTTATTTAGCTTAGTCATTCTACATTTTCATTTATTTTACATCCCCTGACGATTAGTTTCTTACAGTATAGTTGCTTTTATAATCCATATTAATAATACTCAGATATAGTACATAGCAACCACACATTAACCTACACTCATAACCTGATAAGTACAGTTAGAGTATCAAACAAAATTAACAATATTAAATTAAAATATTATGGGAAGAATTTGAATGTTTGAGACTTGCTAAGCTACAAACTAATTCGGCGAACACAACGAGGGGTATGGGGGTGGAGGCCTCTCAACTAGCCTGTTCAGTGCTCGAGACTTTTACAGCAATTAAAGAAAAGGGGCGACTAATTAATGGTATTGGGGGTCCATCCACTATAATACCTATAATATTTGCTTAGTTGATTATGATTTCACAATTTTCTATTGTTTTACGAACTAACGAGAACTAGGAAGTTGTTTTAAAACGAGCTACAGGCGATCTTCGTATTAGCCGGTTTTCTTACTGTCTGCGGAGCAGTTCTTCGGTGGACTTAACCTGCTACAACTCTACTTTTCAATAATTTACGAATTTAGGACAACCCCTAAGGGGAAATGGGGGCGGAGCCCTGCGTCCAGCATACTACCTAGAATATTTACGTAGGTAATTATAATTTCACAACTCTTAATTTTTATACTAAAATAGGATAACTACGAAGGGTTTTGAAAAATAGCTAAAGGAAAATTCAAAGCTTTTTATTATTATTGATTTGAGTAGTGTGTATTAGCCGGTGTAACTGTTTCGGCTGTCCAGTTCTTCCGTGGTACTATCCTATTTCATACTTGACTTTTTATTAATTTAATAATTTAGACAACCACTTATTCGGGTCAACCCCTAAGGGGGCTTGGGGGCGGAGCCCCCATCGAGCCGTAGGCGAGTTATATATATATATATAGATTGTAAATCTATTATTAATTGTGTTCATGCATGGTCCACTTTTAGGCCTCTTGTAACCTTTTTCCACGTCATATACATTTCACTTGAGAGTGTAGGGATTATTGGAAAAGATTTTAAGAGAAAGCGATCCATGACTATCAGTGTTAAGCGGGCATCCGGAAAATCTAAGCCACGACTTCTTGCCTACGTTACAAAAATATACCCTAAATCAAAAGTTTTTACCTCTTTTTTTAATCAATCAGTGGTGGAAAATTGCATAGTTAAAATATACTCACTACAGCAAACAATGATTGTTAAACAGCCCTAACGTGTTCAGTTTGTGTGTTACTGGGAAGAACTTGCTTTCGTGACTCGTGCACTAACGTTTTTTTCTCCCGTAGTGCATGACTTAATTAAACTGATGCAATGAAAGTTTTTAATCGCATTAAAAGGGTAATACTGTATGCCAGACAATCACAAATACAATATGTTCCTTTCATACTGTGAATGAACGATGCATTTTTTGCAAATTGCTTTAACAATAAACATTATTAAAGCATATTTGTTTGTTTAGTAAATTGTTAATTTTTTGTTTCATTTAATATTTTTAATAAATAACATTAGGCTGTGTAGGTTTATACATGAGGGTACTGTAAGCCAATAACAGTTACTAAAGATCGCCTCCTGGTTGAAATTCAACCAAACTTTTTCAGTTGATCTATACCATCTGAATCCAAATAGTTCAAACATTATGTTATTACTGAATCATCTGTTCTTCCTTATTTGCTAGCATTTGTCATTACAACAGTTGTCTAATGATTCATTCAATTATCCTTATCTCAAAAGATTAACATTGAAACTTAGAAAGCCTGTAGGGCTTAGCCCCGTTGACCGATGTGAATTAAAACGCGATTCTGCTCATCTACAGCACAATACCTTTCTAACAATAAGTGCGGATTTCTCCTACGATACACAGAAGCTGAGAAAAAAGGAGGATATGAAACATTCTTGCCTATTAATATATAGATCAGCCACCTACAAGAACATACATACCAATATTGTCAAAGTTATTCTCCTAAGTGACCACTGCCAGTTCAAAAGCTACCGTAGAGTTTGATTTGATCAACGACTCAAACTGAAATGTTCCAAGATTAAAAAAATGATTACGTTGACATCAGTATGATTGTTTTAACACATTCGTTTTATTTACATTATCCGAACTCAACAGTTGGGGCTGTGTGGACCCACCGGAAGAGCGCGGGTTGTTGGTGCATGTCGAGTTCCGCTGTTGTAGTTCGCGGCGCACAGGAACTGACATATGGGTTGGATATGGGAAATGCATAGAGTAATGAACCCTCTGGGGACACAATATGGTGATGCAATATACAAAATGTAGCGCTGCCCATGGAGGCCTTTCAGTTAAACCCCTCAAGACTTAATCCTTTTAACTCGGACTTTTAATCGCAAATTTATCTAATCGTTGCTTAAACTGCACTAAGACTGACTATACGTAAAATCTGTTTGGGTTGGTTTTGCTGTGTTACATGGACAAGAGCATGGTCCGTAGCGTTGCAAGGTATAATAACGGTTAGTTTATGATAAATGGTTGGGGTTTGATGCTAATGTTGGCACGAAATAACAAATGTAATATAACCTTGTCTAAATTTCACATCACATTGTAAGATCTAATATTTCAATTTAAGAACATCAAATCTGTAGTAAAAAGTTAATTAAGATCTTAAAGGATTTACAAACAAAATTCTCTATGATTGAAATGTGTTTTTGAGCTGCAGTTTTTAAATCTGGACTTTATTTATTTTATTATTTATTATTATTATTCTTTTTTTTCTCCGTGCAATCACAAAAAAAATGTAATGGAAATGTAAGATAAAACGTTCACATTGGTTAACACTAATACATCACAACATACATTTAAAATCCGTTACCAACTGAAGACAACGAAAACAAGTTTGAAATAATGGGCGTACGTAATCAATTTGCAAACATGTTTTCCTGCCATTAGGTATATAGTGTTCTTCAATTCTTTTGTGATTTAAAATCTATGACAAATATTTAATACAGTTGAAAAATCGATGTGCGCAGTTATCGTAATATAATTCTGATTATTTGCATGGATCATTAAATATTTGAATTTAAAGGTCGCTGTGTTGTTAAAATAAAAAATAAAAACATATAATTTTAGTTTTTATGTTTAAAAAAATATTTTTATCAAAACCACCTATCAGAAAAAGGTAGTTATAATTTTAGCTTATGAAACACGTATTGAGATTAGTTGCACGATATAAATTTTAAGAGCAGTTTTCAAGTGGGTTTTCACAAAATATAGTTAGTCCCTCTCCTCGGAGGGAAAAGTTCTGTTTGAGGAGTCCTTCTTCGGCGTGACTCTCTCGCGCTGCCTCTGTGCCATTATCGGTATATTTCCAATTTTACTCTATTTTGCCCTTATTTGGGTTCTTGTAGTTTGGAATATCTCTCTCTTTAATTCACTAATGAAAATTGACTTAGAATCCGTCATCCCATCTCACTGAAAATGCCTCTATTTAACCAGTGTAATAATTTCTTTGTGTAATGCAGCTGTGAGAAGTGCAATTTTGGATCGGGCTTCCGCGATCGCGTACTACCAGATCAGGCCTATTCTGAACTTTGAACTTTGCATCACGTGCAATCATATCAAGATTTCTGTGTGCGTGTGTGAGTGAGGACGTACTTCGATTGTAAAGACAATCTCCGCTGATGCCCTTGTGGGCGCAGTTCCTTGGGCGTCCACCAATCCAGGGCATCATGGCGTCATCGGCAACGACTTCTCCGAGCAATGAACATGTGGACCTCGGGGTGAGTTTCCCTCCCCTCTTTTATTTGAGTGTAGTCTCATTCGATTGGATCATTTATATAAAACAAATAATTGTATAGACCTTACAAACGAGATAACCACATTATATAAGTTTCTCCAAAAGTAAAATTTTTTGCACGATAAATTAATTTAGCTCATTGGCTCATAAAGTAAAATTAACCCATAACTACTCCCCATTAAAAACTATTAAAACTCCTCATATTATTGTCATTCAGCAGCAATGGTTAAATACGTTGAAGGCCTGATAGTAACATGAAAGAAAAAATTCAATCACTGTAAACGCTTTTACAATGTAAAAATTAGCTTAATTGTAGTAATTTTAGAACTATTTTTTTAATATACTCTGGTAAGATATTATTTGATCAGACTTGATAGAATAATAGATTGAAAAGCTTCGATAAAATACTTGGTGTTGCTACGAGTTGGGGTATAATCTTTTTTTATAACTTATAATTGAAAATTTGGATGTTATACAGTAAGAAATTTTACATCAAATTTGAGATTATTTAAAAAATACTCTAAGAATAATATTAAACTATAAATTTTATTTCAAACCTTTTATAACTTCCCTAGATTTGTACGTGTAGTAATATTTTAAAACGTAAAGGAATGAACCCTCTTTTAACATTATGTACAGTGTTATTTCTATTCGTAAAAAGGTTGTTAATATTTATAAAGCTCAGTTGTAGACCCAGGTTCCATGCTCATAAATATTAAGAACTGAAATTTACATTGAATTTGGCTTGAATAACTTGACAAATTACCATAAAATAGGAAAACTGCATGAACTTGAATGAAGAAAAAACAAAAACAAATGCAATTCTCAACTGTAGCATCAACGAAGTAAGAAGTTGGAGGAACAAGTTTACCTTGTGTTAATTCTCTGATTTAATCTCACACCAAGATAGTTGTGAAGTATACAAAGTACTTGAGCACAAACAAGTTCAGACTCCTGCTTTAGTTGTTTTCAACTTTATGCCCCTCTTGTTGAAAACATACTCTTCTCCATTTAATGAGTTGCCTTTAAATAAATACAAATACCATTTTCATGGGATTGCAACTGTTTGACTTCATAAGTAGATTATTACTTTGTTAACAATGTTCTAAAACAAATTATGATTAATAAAGAACAATTAATAAATATTAAAAATCAGGAATGTTATAAATAATTGAACATATTTTAAAATTTTATAAATAAATAAGAAATCAACCTAAAAACCATGGGAATCATGGATAGCAAATTAAAACCAGTTTAATATGTAGCTTCAAAAAATTAGTATATAAGTAATTGTATATGTTACTTCAAAAAACTAGTATAAATTTAAGTAATTATTACAAAGTTTGTATGAAACATTTTTTAAATGGCCAAATTCCTTGGCCTTCACGTAAACCAGACTTTGCACAGTTGGACTTTTTCTGAGTTAAAGTACGTTCAGTAAATCGAGGAACGGTACCTAAGAACCTGAGAAAAATAGGAACAAATGGTCTTAGGTTGAATTGGGACTACGAACTTTGGGGAAAAGCACATGGAACTAATTGAGTGTACTTCTAAAATGAATAATGAAACGGTAATATTTTCTTGTATTATGATAAAAATGGGTTTACATCCTATATTACAATAGGAGGAGTGTCTGTGGCGAAGCATTTTCTACGGAAATATAGCGAATAGATTTTGCTTAAAACTGGCATTTAAAAGGTTTATGCCCAAAAATATTTTGGAAACAGCATCAACAACGTTAAAAGTTATTCTGGTCTAAAAATAAGTTTTAAAATTGTAATTTTTAACATTGGTATATGGGTCTTTATTTTGATAACGAAATGACAACGAAAAGTAAACGGAAATAAAAGAACATTACTTTTAAGCATTCCTTTTTTTTTGAAGAGGTATAGAAGGTTGTTGGTATAAACTTAAGAGTCATCTTCACCCCTGGGCCAGTAGCCCATTGTTGCGCAGTCGGCAATGTTAACTATACGGCTTTTAATGCAAAACATGGCATTTGATTCCCTTGTTTCGGACGCCGTTTTTCAACCGATTTTATTTAAACTTGGTAAGTGCTTAGGTGAATAGTTATATTATGTCCTCATACCTCGAAATTTCGAAAATTTTACTAAATTTTGAAACATCACTAAGGAAAATCGAGTTATTTTGCGACGTCACAGAGAGTAATATTTGTTAATTTTTCAAAATTTCGAGGTATGAGGGACCTTATATAACTATTCAACTAAACACTTCCAAGTTTTAAGAAAATCTGTTTAAAAACGGCGTCCGAAACAGGGGAATCAAATACCATGTTTTGCATTAAAAGACGTATGATTAACATTGCCGACTGCGCAACAATCGGATACTGGCACAGGGGTGAAGATGACTGATTACTATGATACAATACTAAAAGTAAATGGTTCGTTGTAAAACCAACGTGCATGGCTTGGTCAACCCGGTACCATGCTGTTTAATAAAATAATTCCCATGGTTTTAAATTGGTTGGTTATTTATTTATTTATTAAATCTAAAAATGTGTCCAATAATTTATAACCATCCTGTACATCTTACTCAAATGAGAACCCTCGTTCCTCCGTATAACCATATAATATACTGTATATTGGCAACTTCTCCCAACTGCTGATTGTTAGAAATTATCATATCAATAAGCATTTGTCATTATTTACTTAAAATTTTGTAATACATTTTTGTATTGTCATTGCGAAAGGTTTGTACCTTATGCCCTAAATTTAGAAATGTAAATGTCCGTTTGTTTGTTATGATTTCACTTGACAACTACTCAACCGATCATCATTAAACTTTATAAACATATTCTTGGAGGTATCAGAGGAAAAGTAGGACACATTTTATTAAAAAAGAAATATTTTTATATAACAATATACAAATTGTTTGTAAAAAATCTTAGAATCTATTTTATTATTTATTTGTTTGTTGCTAAGAAACAAATTCAATGAAAAATTATAATTTTAGGTATTCTAGCGATTTCTTGAACGTGACAGAGAGTGAGCGTAGCAAACGAGCTAAACCTGATGTCGGGCGATTGTTATGGCGAGTGAGCGTAGAAAACGAGGTAAACCTGACGGCAAGTGACGCGAGCGAAGCTGCGAGAAGAAGCTAGTTTAATATAAAACAATCAACTAAACTACTCAATTGTTTTCCTACTTGTAGTTTTTTCAACAACCATAGTTGCGTCTTAAGGTAAGTTATATTTAAAACTGACGTTAAGGATTATGTTTTAAAATTGTTTAGCATTTTTCTTGAATATTAATGAAATATGAAATAGCAAATAAATATATTTAAATAATAAAAAAGTTTTTTTTTAATATGACAGACCCTTAAATAGATATTTAAGGATATAGAGGAACTTCATCAGATTCCTCAATTCGAAATTTTTCTTTTGTTAAGTTAGACAAACAAAATTTATTAGAACCTATATTTTTCAGTCATTGATGCTGCCCAAAATTATTATTGTAAAAAATCACAACCCACCTCATAGTTTGACATCGCATTTGGTATGAAGCTATTATCTAAATAGCACCTAAAACCATATAGATTTTTTTTAACTAGATAACGTATAATATCCTAAAAATCCTGAGATTTATTTTGTCAAAAATTTTAGATTCATTATTGTTTTGGTATTTTTACAACTGACATGTCATACTTATCATATGGTGCTCATTTAGGCCTTCTAGAGATTGTTCACTGTTCGGAATAGGACCAAAATTTTACTTCATCTGGACCGGGGCCTACGAAAACCCTGAACCTAATTAGTTCGACATTATTTTATAACCGAAACATCTGTTCTTCCTGAAGAATATATTGGTAGGTAACATTGGTGCGTTAAGTCAACATCAATGATGGGTACTTTTTGGTTGGTAAACAATTTCAACCAGTTAACCAGTGGGTGAGGAACAACAATTACTTGACAAGATGAGTCATCAGTACGAATAGACTTGCCTTTTTTATGATCATTATATAAAATCTAAAAGTTTATAATATTAAGTATGTAATAATGGTGTCATTTTGAGACTGTCCCTAACCCTGCATGGGTCAGTTTTTGTTACAGTGTTAAGTTGTCATTACATGATATAGGTCGGATAAACTTCCACTGCAACCATTCTAAATTTACATATTTAAAGGATTGCGAAATTAGACACATCGATATGGTAAATCATCTATTTCTCGTCTTCATAAATATGATTTAATATTTTGTCAAATGTTAAAAATTGTTAATCTGTTTGGAACTTTGTAAGAACATGTTTTTGTTCCTTACTAACGAATATTGATTTGATATACTTAAAGCTTAATAGGCTTTCATACCTTTGAGAAAACAACATACCAAAATATTGCAAAAAATTTTAAATATTCAGCAATAAGCCATAAAATAAATCGTCAGATACCATTAAAACCAATAACAAATCAAAAATAAGATAAAACAATGTCATGAATTAATTGAAGATAAACTATTTTACATGATTAAATAATATCTACAAGACTCAAAATATAACCCTGAAATGACTCAACTATGAAAAAAAAAACAATATTGACGTAAACAGAAATTGAGAAACATAGTATTGATATGAGTAGAAAAATTGATTAATAATAATTAAGACCTTTTAGAAAGAAAACTACAGTTCAAAATAAGACAAGTTTGATAAATAATTATTGAACATTTGAAGCATACGGTATGTAATTGTCAAAACTATGTAACTATCACCCAATCAATCATTTAGTCCATGGTTATTATATATTCTATTAATTAAAACTGATAAAGGATAAATGTCTGTCTAAGGGATCTTAAAAACCTACTATCAAAAGCACATTTTCTCTATACCTACGTGTAGAGGACGGTGTGAGCGTAGTAAAATGAGAAATACAACCACTTATTTATTTTTTTGGTATCGTTAAAAAAACCTTTTTGCTAGTAAAAAGTAACATTGGGCTTATAGGTTGCTATGTTGGTAACAGAAAAATGTTCATAATCACTAGGAAAAGTATGAAATAAATAAGTTAATGCATCATAATATAAGCAGACAACTCGTCTGAACTGACCCGTGCTTTTAAATCAAGGCAACTTGGTATTCAGTTTATTTATTTACGTATATACGGTATACCACTCAAATCGCTGGATTTAAACAAAAAAATAATAAAAGTAAAGAGAAATAACATTTTTCACTTTTTTAAGCACCTGAGGCACTTGTCACGATATTTTAACAATAAATGCGATTTGTGTTAAATAGTATATGTGTTATTTTACTCTCGATCTACTAATTTTAAAATGAAAAAAAACTACATAATTCCAATACATACAGTTTGTATTGTAAGTTTAAGCCTAAACCTAAGCCTGTGCGTTGACCGATTGGCAAGTTTCAACTTTGTACTCACGTGTGGTCGGGGGAGCGGCGGCGGCGAATAGCAGAGCGATCCACAGCGCGCCAGGGAGCGGCATGCTATACGCGTGGCATCGCGACCGCCGCACGGGCCACACTAACACTAACAATCCACCACCACCGCCTCCAGCGCGCAACAGGTGGCACCCCTGTCGCCGCCGCCGCCGCGATCAGCTGATCAGCTGATCACAGGGGTCGGTGAGGACGGTGGAGGGGTGCGTCATTGGCATAACTCCAATATTTCGACATATTTTGTAAATAGACGACAATCAAACGAATACAACACATACAATATATACTAAAATTTTTGGCTAGTTTTAACATCTCTATTCCATATAATGGACTAATCATTTCCCTAACTTATTTACCACTAAGAAAAATTCAATTTAAGACTTGTCTATTTGGATGCCAAAAGGAATTGGCATTTTCTTTACTTCTATGAGAAGTAGGGGTTTCATAAGTATAGGCCACAACATGAGTTACTCTATCGCTTGGCAATGTTAGCCTTCATATGAAAAATTGTTTTGATTTTTTTGCAAATGTACCAACCTAAGTGATTCTATAACTTATTAAGGTTAGCCATAAGTAAAGCCACAACATGAGTGACTATCACTTTTTAATTGTTTCTAGACGCCATCACTAGGCAATGTTAGGTATTAGTTAAGTACCCTCTTAAGCAAAGCACACCATCGCTTGGAAAGACATTTCCAAAGGAAACATCAGTAACATCACGACATGAGTGACACCTTAATTTGAAATGGTTATTCATCAATAAAGAAACAAAATGAGTGACGCAATCACTTGGCAATGGTAAGCATTAGTAAAGCACCGAATAGACTGACGTAATCACTTGGCAATGGTAAGCATTAGTAAAGCACCGAATAGACTGACGTAATCACTTGGCAATGGTAAGCATTAGTAAAGCACCGAATAGACTGACGTAATCACTTGGCAATGGTAAGCATTAGTAAAGCACCGAATAGACTGACGTAATCACTTGGCAATGGTAAGCATTAGTAAAGCACCGAATAGACTGACGTAATCACTTGGCAATGGTAAGCATTAGTAAAGCACCGAATAGACTGACGTAATCACTTGGCAATGGTAAGCATTAGTAAAGCACCGAATAGACTGACGTAATCACTTGGCAATGGTAAGCATTAGTAAAGCACCGAATAGACTGACGTAATCACTTGGCACGGTTAGTCATGAGTAACGCCATCAATTGAAAATATTAGCCATCAGTTAAACAACAACCTGAGTTGCACTATCCCTTGGTAATGGTAGCATTCTTAAAGCCATGACAAGAGTGACGCCATCACTAGGCAATGTTAGCCTTAAGTAAAGCACCAACTTGAGTTACATTATGAATTGGCAAGGTTAGCTATTGTAAAAGCCACAACATGAGTGATGCCATATATCAGCAAATGTTATACATCAGCAAAGAGCGACACGAATCACTCTATCACTTGGTTAAGTTAAGAATCAGTGAAGCCACGACATGGGTGACGTCATCAATTGCTAGAGTAATATACCCACATTATTAGCACGAGAGAGTGACATTGTTATGACGTAATTTGATGACGATATGAGTGAAATTATCACTTGGTAATAGTCATCACTAAAGCCGAGATATAAGTAATAACCTTAAAATGTAAGCCATCAGTAAAGCCACGGCATGATAAACATGATAAGTTATCAATGGTCAAAATTACTTGACATAGCTAATAGTAATGCTAGCAGATGCTACTTGAGATATTTTCACGACCTTATTATGAGATAGTTGTTGCGACTTCGGAGTCGATGGAGTTTTACCCTCATATACAGGGTGCGGCAAAAAAACTGACCTATTTTCTTTCGCGCACTGCTCAGCGACAGGACATCTGAGAAAGGTGGGGGTAGGCTTGTTGGAACCCAAATTTTATGCCATTTTAGTAGTTATGGAGTAGCGGTCGCTTGAACAACGCTCGTTCCTTATCAAGACGTATTTCAATGTTGGTGGTTCAATCATTGCTACTCAGCGGCAGTTTCGTGCATTCTTTCAATCAGGCCAACATTTAGAATTCTCAATACTAGTAAAATTATGCAGTGGATTACTAACTTAAGATCAACTTGTTTTGAGTTGAAAACGAAGCCAACAGGCCGTCCAAGATCAGCGCGGACGCCAGAGAACATGGATGGAGTCCTTGCTGCTGTGTGGAAAACAGTCCTCGTCGGCCCGTTAGAAAAAGAGTTAGTGATTTACTCGTGTCTACGTCAGAAGAATTTTGTGAAGATAATTGAACCATGTACACTAAATGCTATTAAGAGATAGTATTTCAAACCCATCACATTGTTGTGGACACCCCGGGAATCGAACCGGTGACACCTTGAACCTGAGTCCAAGACGCCAACCGGTAGGCTAATGAAATGCCTTGAACATGGCTGACCATTCGGTTTGACAAATTTTGTAGTTCGATCTTAATCCCCATCCATACCAATTAATTGGCTATTGTTCAATAATTAAAGCACACTGACCATGCAAAGCAAAACATTTTTGACAAACAAATGATTGATTTAAATGCTGTTAAAGAAATTTTAATGTTTACTGACGAGAACCACAAAATACGACCCGATAACGAAAGCGTGTTATTTGACATGCTTAATGTAAACATGTAGGTTAGGCGACCACTACTAATGACCACTGAAATGGCATAAAATTTGCTTTAAAATAAGCCCACGCCCACCACCCTCAGACGTCCTGTCGCTGAATGGTGCATAAAAGAAAGTAGGTCGGTTTTTTTGCCGCACCCTGTATATTCCTTAGTGTCTCAAGTTTAGCCAACACCTAAATTCAACCGCATCTACTGAGTTGAGTTTATAACTTAATTTTTAAATCCTAAATGTTCTATCACTTTATTTTAATAACTAAAACATATTTTTGTAGGTCCGAATTCAAAGAAAAATCGCCAAACAATTTTGAAAACTAAAATTAATTTGTATCCATAACAACAGTAAATCTTAATTTTAAAGCAAACTGAGAAAATAAGTCATATTTTAGTTCTTTTAACATAATTTGTTCTGAAATATACTGCCACGACTTTATTAGCTAAATGAGGACCGTAAAATGTTAGAAAAACAAGTGCAAGAACGTCGACATATAATTTAAACTGGTAGCATTAAACATCCATGTTCACACGGTAATGTATCTTCATAACGGAAAATTACTTGAGTACAATCCAAGTGACCTACAAGACAACCCGAGTCACTTTGAAGCTCGAGGTCTTAATCACTGTTGTCTCGCCTTGTAACTTGTAACTTGTAGTTTACTCTGACAGCAACAACACTTCCAACTTGCCTACAACGACAACGCCGCGGTCTTGACGTTATCAAAACATATGCGAATGTCTCCAACTACACTGCGTTTTGAAGTTTGGCTTAGGACAAGAATTTAAAAAGGGTAACTTTTGAAGATGAACCGGTGTAAGTTTTAAAACCATTCCAAATATTAATTAATTATGTAATAGGTTATATATTGTGATTGTATGCTTTGAGTAACCAATGTTGATTCGATTTTTTAGACATGAAAATGAAAGTGTTGAAAGAATTTTATAAGAAACAATATCACAGATTTACAAATGTAAACCACATTTTACAAATGTATTCCAACTACGTTCAAAATTACAGTTTCATGTGGAACAATGTTATAACTGACAGTCCTATAAATATGACTGGAAAATTATCAATGGTTTCGTTACTGTCACTGACTGGTTATATCTTTTAAATTACAGTTTTATGTGTGACTTTCCCTTGAATTCTTCATATAACCAGTTAATAAACTGTTTATCTTTCTGCAGCAATTAGTATGATGTTAATAGGAAACGCGTGAAAGCAGTTCAGTTATTGGTGATGCATTGAAATTACGCATTAACGAAACCTTATAAGATCACTCAATAACAACATATTGCGTTTCAAGTTCTTTTTATATTTCTTCCCACTTCATTCAAGCATAACCTTAGAAATGCTCATGCTCATTCACCTTGTAAAGGGTTTCTTTTTTCAATTTATAATTAAGAGTTATTTATACTGTATAATAAAAGCATAATGATGGGAATGTTTCATGGTTAAAGTTTTTAAACAAATAACAATTATAAACAGTGTTATAAACAGAGTGTTTTGCAGTCAGAGTGAAAAAATTAAGGGGTTGTTATGGTTGTTTAATGCAATAAAATTACGTAATTTAGGCAGTTACATCTCGCTCTCCCTTCCAGTAACAGTCATTTTTAACTTTTTTTCAAGTTTCTTTACAATCACCATAAAAGTCTCCTTTTTCTCACCTTCTACCAAACGTATTCTCGCTTTTGATGACATTTCCAGAAGTTACACAAAATTGTCTATTATAATAAGTGCAGTTTGTCCTAATTGAGCCCTAGTAAAGTCTTTTAATATCTAATTGAAAACAATTTTTTGGAAAATTTAGAAAAAGAGCACTAAAACTTGCTGAAGAAAATTTTTTTATTCGTCAAGTTACAAACTGTCGAATATCACCAAAACTTTTCCACATTCTAAGCTTTAAAGTTATATACTACAAGTGACCTAACCTATTCTACCTAAGGGGCAAGAATCGGCATAAAAAATAATTAATTATTGACCGGTTTTACATGAAATAATTATCATTGTTAGAAATTATCACACACAATACTGGGCGACTAAGTCTGGAACTCATTTATAATGACTTTTGCACCGCAACAGGTAAAAGAACAAGAGTTCACAAATCATTAGTGATAGTAGAGACCTAATTATCTGTGTCACAACCTACAGGATGGTCCTTCTGTGGGACGGCCCACTAGGAGTTTGACCAAAATATTTACCTAATCATACGTTGATATGCATATCAAATTAAAGGCCTTACTTGGTAGAGACTCATGCCATAAACTTCACTTCAAATAGTCACTTATATCATCAGTAGGCCCTATATCATTTTAAAGCTTAGAATGTGGAAAAGTTTTGGTGATATTTAACAGTTTGTAGCTTGAAAAATAAAAAAATTTCTTGAGCAAATTATAGAGCCCTTTCTCCTAGTTTTACAAAAAATTGTTTTCAGGTAGATATTAAAAGGCTTCACGAGGGCTCAATTGGGACAAACCGTAATCATTCTAATAGACAATTTTGTGTACTTTCTGAAAATATCATTAAAAGCGGGAATACGTTTGGTAAAAGGTGAGAAAAAAGAGATTTTTTTATAAATGTCAAGAAATTTGAAAATTTAAAAAAGACTGTCACTAAAGATGTAACTGCCAAAATCACGTATTTTTGTTGCATTTAACAACCATAGTAACCCCTTAATTTTGTGACACTGACTACCTAACACCCTGTATAACTTTGTTACTAGACAATAGTTCAATAATGGCTCTATTTAAATCAAACTATTCTTACATTCCCTTCTCAACAGCCTCTTTTTGAAAAAAAATTGTCCTCGAAAAACTTCAGATTATAAAGAATCTGTAAATTAATAGGAATTCTAAATGTAAGAATAATAAAGTGAATGGGTGGTTTTGTTGGTTTCTGGTTTTGTTGGTTTCTTAGACACATTTTTCATATTGTCACGATTTATTACCCATTTAACAAAAAAAAATTTAATTTGACAAATATTTTAGCATATTGCACACATTTAATAAACGAATTACTAAGAATTAAAAGATGTTTAAAGATTAGTTAAATGAATCCACTTTAACAGCAGTAAAATGTATGTTTTTACAGACTTTATTCATTAGCCAGTACTGTCAACTGTGTTGTTTTCTACAATGAGAAAATAAACGTAGTGGAAACGGTCTATGAGACTGTTACAAATAGTGCTGTTTCTACTGAGATCGTAAAAAGTAACTTAGGGTCTTAGTTTTAATTATCACCCCTAGTCTTAACGCTAGTTGAAGCACCGTACAAAATGTGTTCAAACTTTATTCAACTAGATTTTAAGGCGCTATTAAAACTCAATACATGATAATCAACTAATTAAAACCAACGTCGTAACAGATGGAAGTTAAATTGATCAAATATTACAGATTTAAACATAGTTGTTTACATCGAAAATATTTATCCTCTCTTACTATCAAATCTTAAATCAGGCAAAATTGTAATTCCAAACGCAGAAAGAGAAATAACGCATAATGAGTCTGAATCTGGAATTTCGGGATGACCTATAACAATTTAAACGATCAGTTCTATCCATTGTTTGTATTGGTCAAATACATAATCGACTAGTTGCGAAGTCGAGAAAGGGAATATAAAATTTTTCCAGTGTAACATGTTAGAATAAAACAAAAATTTACGAACTTATAATTAAAAAATAACTGATTAAAGCTTAAAAGTAAACTTTGTCTCACAAAATATAATGCACCTGTTATTAATTTCAATCACATTACTCGTGCATAATTTGCATGGTCTCATTTACATTTGGTCATGCAACCGGTGATTAGAGCTTAATGATTAACCAACGTGAAAAATCCATACGTGCATTAATATATCAAATGTTAGTTAGCACCTAAACAAGCACGCAAGTTCCCACCAATGTTTAAACATGTTAACATTTAAATGTTGCCGGGGCGGCAACTCAGCAGTCGAGTTCAGGCCAAACAAGCCAGCGGTCCCAGGTTTGATCCCGGACGACAAAATTGCACGCACAAACATGGGCGGTCACCACTGGTTTGCATAATTACAGTTTTTATGTCTTGCTGTATTTAAATCTCCGCACGCTTATTGGCCCAGGTGACGGAGTGTGGAGGGTAAGAACATCATAACTTTAGAGTAATAGTAATTAACAATAATATATTTAAGATTTGGTTGAAAAGTAGTAGTTGGGTGCTTTACCTGAAATTATACGATTTGGTTTTAATATAGACTAAAACCTCTACTAAGTGGGACTTACCTAATGTTACATTGTTGGGCGACTTTTATCCAATTACCAAAAAGTAATGAATGTAATAATGACACTTTCAAACGGCTTCAATCCCTAAACACTTAGCCTTCCTGCACATTGTTAAACGCGTACATTTCGAGTTGCAGCTTTGTTATTCAGCCCAATCAACGTTAATTCTAACACACGGACCCTATAATCGACCGATCGTCTGTTGCGTTGTCCATTGGCCCAATTTGTTGTACCCAACCTGGCAGCCCACTTACTTTAATTATATTACTCCCAACTTCAGGATTGCAGTTCAAAATCAGTTTCATTAAAACTTTAAAACTGTCTGAACATATTTGAAAGTCACTATTAAAACTCAATGATAAACATGATAAACATAACTAGAAATGACAACATTGCAGGGCGAGAGGGGGTGAGGGGAGAAACAGCTGTTTAATGTCCATCGGACTATTTTCGTGCATCTTACTATAATTAGGCCTACAATTTTTTGACAATGGGGTTTAGTTATAACTCTCTGTTGCTTCGATCAGAAATGTACAGCCTCCCCTAAATAATAAATTCTTAAACCAGGCCGATTCACAAAACTTTAGATTCAAACCCAAAAATGTAGATAAGACAGTGAGTATGGTTCTGTAATTGTAACACGACCTACAAAAGTTCTAAACAACCGGTTTTATCAATTTTATGTATCATTCAAATACATAAGCGAGTAGGTGCGAAGTTGAGAAAAGCAATACAATAATGTCTCCCGTGGGACATGTTCGAGTAGCACCTATCAATCTAAAATATCTATACATATTTAATACGCGACATAATTTTTTGTACAAGGAACTCCTCCCACAGTTTTCAACCGATTTTAATGATTTTGGTGTCATTGGATAGAGCTCGGCGTGAAGTTATTTCTGAAGGAAATAGGTACATATCAATTAATTCAAATGTAAGGGCCCTAAAAGCCCTTAAAGTTAGTAATTTTCCCATTAGATTAACATATTGGTAAGGAAATTGATGATTTTCAAGTTAACAGCTGTAAAGTGTAAACACCGGACATCAGCGAAAGTATATACCATCTACCTGTTCACACGAAAGAGTTATTATTGAACCACTGTTATTATTATTAACTGGTTATAGAGAAAATTCAAATCAAGTTTGCCATGTTATTCTTAAGGGTAAATCTTTAAAAAGTTATATATCACTTATTTATCAACATTTAATAAAAATTTTTATGAACCTTTACTAGGTGGTGAGTAATTAAGATTAGATCAAAAACCCACATGGCAGCAAACCTACATGCTAAATCTCATGGTATTCTCATGGAAAATAAGTGTATAATGAGAGCAAGAGAGATGGAGATAATAAGGTATCTGTTCCTAATCAGCTGATCAGCTGTCTTCTGCATATTTGTCAAATTTGAAATGTTTATGTTTTGTTATTTGTAAACAAATCATTTCTTTTGAATGGAAGCTTTGGATATGCACTTTCATTACTGTTAAAAAAGTCATTTATTGCAATATAAATAATAATATATTAATTATTAAATAAAAATAATTTACTCAGAAATATAATGCCATTATATATATTATATTTCCTTGTAAAGATTATTAATTATACAGTGTGGTTGAAAAGTCCCGGAACGGTGAAATATATTTTTTACCATTATAGATGAAGTAATGAAACTTGGTATATTAATAATAACCATAAATATCTACTCTTTTAAGCTATTATCACTTTTTTATCCCTTAAGGCCCACGAGGAGTCAGTCAAAATTCTTAAATAGCAGCATAGTTCAAATTTGGTATCAAATTAAAGGTCTTACTTAGCAGGATACAATGCAGCAAATTAGACTTCAATCGGATGACCGAGGCGGAAATGGCAGTCAAACAAAGTTTCCATTAATATCATATGGGTAAAACTAAAAAATTCAATAATTTTCTTAATACTCGACCTTTTGACATCGGGTTTGTGGCTTATTACTCCAAATGCAAAGACGTTTAAAATTATGTATACTGTAACAAGGGCCAAAGGAGATTTCTGTAAGACTTCCAAGAGGGACATCCCTTAAAGGGTTTGTTAATTGAAACTTCTTTGGCCCTTGTAACATCATACACCATCTTAAACGTCTTTGCATTTGGAGTAAAAAGCAACAAACCCGATGTCAAAAGGTTGAGTATTAAGAAAGTTATTGCATTTTTAAGTTTTACCCGTATGATCTTAATGGAAACTTTGTTTGACTGCCATTTCAGCCTCGGTCATCAGTCAAATTGGCCTTTGTCAAATCATACGTAATCTTAAACGTCTTTTCATTTGGAGTAAAAAGTCACGAACCCGATGTTAAAAGGTTGAGTATAAAAAAGTTATTGTAATTTTAAATTTTACCCATATAATTTTAATGCAAAATTTGTTTGCCTGCCATTTCCGTCTCGGTCATCCATTTGAAGTCTAGTTTGCGGCATTGTACTCTGCTAAGTAAGACCTTTAATTTGATACCATATTCGACCTATGCTGCTATTTAAGAATTTTGACTGACTCCTCATGGGCCGTCCCCGTTAAGGGATTAAAAAGTGGTAATAGCTTAAAAGAGTAGACATTTATGGCCATTATTGATATACCAAGTCTTGTAACTTTATCTATAATGGTAAAAAATATATTTCACCGTTCCGGGACTTTTCAACCACACTGTATAAGAGAGCCACAAAGTTCTTTGATGTTGAAACAATAATTCTTTGGAAATTCGCTGAGTACGCAGGTCTGCTGCGACGGGGGTATTTTTACTATTTGAATAATTTATAATGTCAGCTGACAAGGGCCTTCGGCCCTTAAGCCACTATAGGTATTAAGCTACACGAAAGACCAAGGTGATCTTTGTAAAGATGACAAAGTGTATGTAAGCCTACAAAAATGTTTACCAAGAGTTGTTATAGAAAATGCAAAATGTAGATGGAATTTTTAATCAGTATATAAGCTGAATGGCTAGATTTCGAGCAACATGTACACTAGTACATAATTATAGTTTAAAAATAACAAATTAAAGTTAAATAGCAAAACTTGTCTCACAAGAGATTATGCACCTATTATTATTTAAAATCACATTACTTATGCATATTTTGCATGGTTTCATTTACATTTGGTCATGCAACTCATGATTAGATCGTAATGATTAACCAACGTGAAAAACTATACATGCATTAGTATATCAAATGTTGGTTAGCACCTCTAAACAAACACAAGTTCCCAGTAATGTTTAAATAATGTTACGGGAGCGGTAGCTCAGTGGAAGACTTTCGGTCTCACTGACCGACAACTTATCACGCACAAACATGAGCGGTCACCTCTGGCCATCCCATGTAGCTTAAATACCGTATTTGTATCTTAATACATGATTGTCTTAAGATTACCGCACATCCTAAATGGAACTTGTTGACGGGCAGTGAAAGTTTTATTTAAAAAATATAATAATAATATAAAAAATAAAAATGTGTTACACAGTAATCAATAATTTTGTAATTGTTTTCTATGGAAACGAATTCACTTTTGTGTGATTCCTCAAAACATATAGCAAAAGGTCTCATTCGAAATAAAGTGCTTTTAATGCTTAGAGGAAACAGCCACAGGACACAAGCTTGGGTAACACAGAAATTTTGAATCGGAGTTTAGGCATGGGGCTACCGAACCTGCTGGGTTGAAGCTTAGCGGCAAGCTTTACGGAAGGTTCTGCGTAGTGTTTCCGACTTGGTGGAATCACTAGAGGGGTATCCCGTAAATTAGAAAATTGCAGGTCATGCTACAAGAGGATCCACAACACTATGAGATTTCTGTAACACTTCATCGAATTTTCTGAAAATCTTCTTAATGCATCTAATCTGAAGCCACACCTAAATTCTCAGAATTATCAAATTTGGCTTAAAGTTGTGTCCTGTAACAACAACGATTTTTACAAAGCATGTTTTTACTAAGGAGACGTGGTCTTTGGCAGTTTCCCTTGCCGCAGGGTAGATGCGTGCACTACAGGCGCCTTCACCGGTCCCTCATGCTCTCGTGCATGGACTTAAGATTGTAACCATACAAATACAGCAAGGTGGGCGACAAAGTACAGACACACTACAGAGTAAGATCGACATACCATTTGTGCTTCTGTTCCTTTTACTACCCTCTCAGAGCGTAACCCTAACCCACACCGAGACACCCCCACTCAAAATAGACTGCTCTCAATATTCACTTGTGGAAGAGGGTAGATTTAGCCTGAGTGGTAGCATGAAATTTACTATATCACATAATCACATCAAATTTGACTCACGTAGAGATTGCCTGTGGTTATATTCTGATTTCATTATTCCACGAAAGATTTTTGTGGTCGTTAGTTTTAATGGTCGTTAGTTTTATTATTAAAAATCAACTTAAAGTTCAACTTAATATTGAAATAACTTAAAGTTCGATCCAATAGAGTTCTACAGTAAATTAAAAAAAAATTTCCTAGGTAGAAGATTTTTATTGTTTTAAACATTTTTTAATGGTTTATAGGATAGGGTATAAGATATTAGAGAAAAGCGTATTGTTTAAGCTACACAATAACAAAATAATATTCTGTAGGATATTATACGTACATAACCCAATATATTTGAATTCAGTACATTTAAAATTTAGAGCTCGCGCACTGGTCGAAATTCGACAAAGATTTCCTTTTACCTCGATAGAATTTGTTTTAAAATATTTTATAACTGATACTTTGATGCCGGTTTTGCTAGAATTTGTTATTGAAAAAGCTGTCTAATGATTGATTAATTCTTCCATAAGATAAACACTGAAACTTTGAAATCATGTAGGGCGTAGACCTTCGGGTCGATTGGAATTATAATTGGATTCTGCTCACCTTCAAGACACTACCCTTCAAATTATATGCACAGATTTCTCGAACGATGCACACAAGCTGAGAAAAAAGGAGAAAAGAATCGTATTTTCCTATTAATTGCCATCATCAGTTTAACACAAATATCTTTAGGGTTTACTTGTATGTTAGTACTTTTGCGGAAGTGTGTTATTAATTTTTTACTATAGTCTAAACCCTCCACAAAGTTCGGCTTTTCTAATGTTTCATTGTTGGTCGACTTTCAACCGATCATGGAAAAAAGAAATGAGTTTAATAATGACACTTACAAAATGCTTATAATCCTAAACATTTAGCCTTGCTGTTACATTGTTAAACGCGTACATTTCGAGTTGCAGCTTTGTTATTCAGCCCAATCAATGTGATTCCAACACACGGACCCTCTAATCGACCGACCATCTGTTGCTTTTTCATTGGTCCAATTTGTTGTACCCAACCTCACGTCCCTGTTGTTAAAATTAAATCGGAAATAATTATTTCTGTTTGTTGCCTTCATTTAACTTTTTACACAGGTACTGTTCTCCTGACGAAGAAATTTCAAAATATGAAGTCTCTACTGAAATTAAATACCGTAATTAATAGTCTAACACTATATGTTTTTAAAATATTTGTTAATTATTTTAATTTTTCATGTTTTTCTTGTTCGAACATTCAACCGAGATTTATGTAGCTTACTTTTCATTTTAACTCTTTACACAAGTTCTTTAGGCCATTTATAGTGATAGGACAATCGAAATCAAATCATTTGGTCTATTAAAATCAAATGATTTTTTTCTAGATTATGCTTCTCTTACCTTATAAAAGTATTCATTGTGATTAATATATATTTATAGTTAGTAACTGAAAAAATTGTTTGTAACAATCCTTACAGTTTACATCTTAGAATATAAAGTAAGTAATAATCGTAGGGTAAAAAATATGTGTTGAAATGTAAACTTTTTGTATCGTTATGTAAACACAAATAAAATTTGTTTATTTTTATGGAATCTTATATAAGTATCAAACCTCATTGTCAACTTGTGTTAAAAAAAATCCATTACTGTATGTTATTGAGCCAGCCTGGATTTTGTTGCATTATTATACCACAGACAAATTTTGATGCGATAATTTTACCCCGATAGTTGACTTTTTTTCTGATCGAATACTTAATTTCAATAATCTAAAGACTTTCTATCCTTCATTCATAGATGGAATGCTCCCAGCTAGTTCCACCATAACACGGCGGCTTCATCATTTTCGCCAAATCTAATAAAGCAGCTCTTGTCTTGTAGAGGAACCAATAACCTCTTCAATCTCTGTCCATTTCCCTTTAATATCCCCGTTCCGATCACTTTAAACGTCTCAAGCAATAATGTGAATGCGACGTAACACTTAAACTGTAGTTTGCCTGAACAAAACAAACATAGACAGAATAACAATACACATGATTGTTGCATGTACATTGCTGACAATCTACACATTGTTGATTGTACGATTGTGCAATATTGGAACTTGAAAAGTGAAACATGCCAAATTGTAGTTTACGTCTATCGGTAATTTCAGGATTTTCAATTAAAAATGGTATTAGTACCTGTGCAAAGTTAAACGCTCTAAGTATCTTCAATTGGCATTTATCTTTGAAAAGTGTTTTACATCAGTACTTGAATATTTTCATCCCCCTTCGTAATTCGGACAATCCCAAGAGCTCTCGATTTTCCGTTGCAATTCAACAATCGTTCAACCTACGTCACACGATACAAAACACAGTTACCCACCCACTGTCCACATCTAAAACATACCTTAGATAACTTGTCGAAATAATTATTGGTTTTGCCTTTACCAAATGCTAACACAATTTTATAAAAGTAATTGTTTGTTTAATTGTTACATATGATATTTTCATGAGACTGCTGGTATGTTACTATCTACTAAGAAAATTTCGATTCCTGAAAAATATCAAAATTGTCCATAACAAGCAATAGCTATAAAGTTATTTTTTTTTGGGGTTCATGATAATCCGCCTTCCTTAAATAATAAACCACCATCAAAGTTTGTACTTTTAATTTTGAACTTTAAAAACAATAAAAAAACTTTTTTTCAAATTAATCGTCCACTCACTTAATAGACCGTTTATCTGTTACAAGCAACTTTTGCGATTGCATGTTAATAGAAAACACGTGAATGCCGTTCAGTAATTTTTATGTAGTAAAATAGCATTTATATTAAAATTTTTATATGTTTAGATTATAAATAAAAGTAAGATTGTCAATAATCTTACATTGCATTACAAGCCATTTTATTTTTCCCCCTTTCATTAATGTAAAATCTTATAATTGGGTTAGGAATATGGGGTTTTAATAAATAAAATAGAATAGACTACGTTTTTAGTTGAGTAATGTTTGGCATATTTTATTGTTAAGAAACAAAATAATATAAAAATACTCTCGTCCGAGACTCAGTGAGACGATTCTTTAGATCACAACAAGCCAAATATATAGCCAATATCCTTTAGTTTTCCGTCTCTCTGTATTTAAGCATCAGCCTGTGTGTTTTTGTTCCTTTATTTTTTTAATTTACGTCTATTTTTATTTACTCTAAATAACTGATAACAAAAGTGCTTTAGTGAAAATTTATAATGTGACACAGATTAATAACATTACAATTACAAGTTACATCCTTTAGTTGACGTAGAATTAATTAATTTTTATAAGATTTTCAACGATGAAAATAAATTTGTGCATCTAGATAAGTATCAAGGTCTAAGGTAGACTTCATATTCCAAAGAAAATTCACTTAGTTTCGCAATTATTTCATCCAAAGGTAGATAAAACAGTAGTTCCAGCAAGGCTGAGTTTCCTCCTAAGTAGTTTAGGATTTAGCGAAAACACAAGACTGTAAAAATAATATAATTAGGAAGAAAAACAATTTCCTCTCGTCTATTATTTCGACGAAGTCGTCGATACAGTATAGTATTGGAAGGAGTCAAGGCAGTAAAGGCGTCCCGACGACGGTGGTCCACCAGATTAGACTTAACAATAAACCCAGGTTAAGGCTTTTTCATGGCTTATCTACACATCTCCTGGCTTTACACTCAATCCGCAAATAAAATAAAACCGGTGTGTAGATTAAACAAGCAAGTATATTATCAATATGTTACAACATGTCAAAGGTTTTAATCCAAATGTACGTAACATTAGTCTCCAGAATTGTTCTAAATTTACATATTCCGGATACAGTACAAAGGACACTTAATGAGTAGATTGAATCGCGTAATTTTTCATAACATTGTGTTGAAAATACCTTTTTTTAAGAAAGAGACAAAACAATAAGTAACTTAAGTTTAAAATATAAAATTTGCTTTCATCACACAGCTTCTCTTTTATTAGATATTTTGTTATACCTGAAAATTGTAATCTACAGTTGATATTTTTTTTATTTTTATTTTTAGAGTTAATTTCTGTATTTATTGTGTTATTTGTATTTTTGAAAATTCAAAGGATCTCCATATCCACTTAAGAGCTCATTCATTAAACAAAAGTCGTTAACACTTGTCAGAGTCACGTTACATTTTATTTCGAAACTTCAAGTATTTCAATATATCGCGTTTTTCTCAATGTTAACAACTATACAAAATGCTTCAAGAGAGTTCTGAGACAAAATTTATTGACTGGACGCGAGGTGGTAAAAAGCGACCCACAAAATTAGTTGTTAGAGTTTCAGTTAGAGCTCTAGTAAGTTTCAATTCAAGTTAAGACTATATTGCATTTGACATTGCAGACAATCTTACAGTTGGTCACTCCATTACTGTAGATTTAAATCATGTATGACATAAAAAAATTATGTCACACTGCCCCTTTCTGTAGATTTAAATACAAAAAATTATAATAATAAGAGCCATTTCATTGGATTTCAACCGTTACACATTTCATAGGCTACATTATGTTCCTAATTGAAGTTCTTATACAGTAAAATTTCAAATTTATAATTAATTCTTTTGCAATGGATCATAGATTTATAGAAAAATATAAACTCCTCATAATTATTATTGCAAATCAGGAGAAATTGATGGTATGTCATGAACACATCAATATCTTTTGCAACATTTAGTTTAGGTGTATTTATTTATGTTTCGAAGGAATATATAAAACGGCTTTTTACTATTAAACAAGTTGAAATGTAATCCTTGTCTAGATTGTAATGTTATACAGAATTTCCATACGATCATTAAAGTCTGATTCATTAAAATAGTGCATTCCCCCCACTTTTTATACTTTATTATGCTGGTTCTATAATTATATTTAGGTAAGTTATATCAGTATTGTGACAAAACTTAGACTAAAGATGCGAATTTTCATTCGAAAGGCTAGGATTTTATCAAGCCCGTAAATTCTAATGCCGGAACCATTTAGCAGCATTATGGCGCCTTTCGCCACCTCGGAAAGCCAAGACGCTGCCGAGATAACAAGCAATGAACAAACTTGTCTTCATTTTCTGCTGTATGAGAACTTACGTTATTAAGCGATAAACAACTGACTATAGTCCCTTAGTTCAGGTAAACGTATAACAATTATTCAATGATTAACAGTTTATACTGAGCACTAATAACAAAATATTCCAGGTTAATAAGGACAAACAGTTCATTACTATCTTTCCGTCCAAGGTACTCGACAACATATTGTGGTTCCCAAGACGGGTAATCTTTTAAGACATTTTCTTCACAAACTAGCAATATTTTATACCAATCCGCTTTTGTTGTTATTTTTTAACATGAAAATCTGTCTTGTTCATAACTACAAGTAAATAATAAGTAAAACCCACGGCTTTAACTTGGAGGTATAATTCCGTTGAGTGTGTAAGTAAGTTTGAGTTTTGATATCTTAAAACTGCACCTTCAAAAATATAATGACAATATAATATCACAAACTATAGATCAACCACTTGTCGAGTTTTTACCAACAATTTAGTTAAATATTTTATAATGTTTTATTTTATAAATATGTATAAATATTTTTTTCAGTTAATATTTTATTTTCAGTTATATTTTATAGTTAAATATTTGAAACATCTGTTATTAATATTTTGCTTTCATTTTTATTATTTAGTACCAGGGGGACCGAGCTTAAGCTCGGTAAAATTATTACTTTCGTTCTCACACAAAGCTCGTTCGCTCCGCTCACTCGCCCTCTTCCATTTTAAAGACGAGCTCGTTCGCTTCGCTCACTCGCCAAGCCGACGGCTGCTGCACTTTGGTATAATTGTCTTAAACTGCAGGTTAAAGATGTAACACATTGGTTTATATCTACAGTTATCAGCTGATTTTTGTTCAATTAATAAAATCTCCATAAGGATAACATGGAAACTTTGAAGGGCTTTAGCTCGAAACCCGGATTTTTCCCCGCTATGAGACCAATCGATTTCTGCTGGCCAAAACCCCCATATTCAATCAAAAAATCAAAAATCCTTGGAGCGAAAAAAAACTTTGCCCGACAAACGGAGCTTGTTTTAGAGTATAAGATAATACTTTGACAGCTGGTGTCAAAATTTAATGATTCAATCAATTATCCCTGGGACGTAAACTATGATAGGTTTCTGCTCATCTACATGGAGCAAGCTGAGAACAAAGGAGGATAAGGTGAAACAATTTTAATTTATTTGAACCTCCGATCCCAACAAAAACATTCTCTACTGCTGCAAACATTACATCTTCCTGCTAATAGCGTCAAGGTGGCGGTTAGCGTCCTGGATATGAATTTGATCCCCGAGATGCCCACACTAGACAAGGGGTTAGGACCGCTTATCACAAAATGCTACCTGAGTTGCCATGCAAAAAGGTGATTTAGTTTCTCGGGTAGTGTCCAATAATTTACTCCTAGTCCTTGATTATTCAAACATTTTTGAACTCTTAATATTAATATTCATTTAAAAAAATAGGTTTGAAAATCTAGTTAACTCTATCAGACCTCTTTATGGAGCCTTTATAATGAGTACTGTAGAACAACTAGCTTTATTGTTCATTTCAACAATTATCCACGCTCAACTAGTTTTGATGAACGGAATGATTCGTTAGTGGTGTTATATAACTCGATAATAACGCATTAGTTGGACGTGATTGGTTATAGCATTTGGTTGATAGGTGATTAACAGTTGAATTACTCGTTGAAACAGTTTCTCTTTTGTGTTTTGAGTATACAATTGAGTTTGGCATATTCTTACAAATACCATTTATGGACATATTTTTTGTCTCCAATCGGTACAAAAATAAAGATGAATCCTATACTATAATATGAGCAGTGTCTGGGATTATGTATTTTCCATGGTCTCGAAGTATAGAGGGTATAGTTTGCTTAAACTTTGCATTTAAGTGTGTTTTTCTTCCGAATCCTACACTATAATACGAGCAGAGTCTAAGGCGATGTATTTTTCATGATCTTAATGTCTAACGGGTATATTTTGCTTAAACTTTCTTTCCTTAATCAGACAGTTGTTCGCCTTACACCTTGTCACATTTTCTTTGTTTTCAACTCTTTGATTGAACCAATCTTCTTAAATTATCTATTACATGTTACAGCCTTTTTACTGTTTGATATTTTCACTTTGCAAAGTATTTATTTCATTTTATGTATTTATTTCTTGCTTGTAAATCATTTGCTGTTGTCATTTGTCATATTCTATTCATCTCTAATGGCAATCCAACAAATAAATGCTTCGCATTCCTGTCAATTGCGTGTTCTTGCTTGCTGTACTTTATCACCATAGCATTGTCAATTATTCAGAATGAGTAGTTAGATGCTTTGCTAGTTTGCCATATTGTCATTATGAATCCTAAGGAATATTGTTCAAATAGAAAAGTAAAGAAACAAAGGATTAACCCCGGGTTGAGGTAAGTAACAAAATTTACCAAAATAAAAGACCTAATCATGGATTTGAGATTTTTTTCCTTTTCCGTCGCACGGCAGATCAACTACAACTGATCGGCGTCGAGCATAACAGCTGGCGTTGACAACCAACTCGGTGATCGTCAATCAATCAACAATCGCTTTTGTGTCTAACAGAGGAATCCCACAATACGGCAAATCTGCAACATGACGACCACGATTCCCTCCGCGTTTATTGATAATCTGTCTCCTTAATGACTATAAACGGAAATTTTCTACCAATTTAACTGGCTGGGTAGCTGAGTGGTTATAGTGCTCGCCTTTGAATCCAAAGGTTGCCGGTTCGATCCTGAGGAAAGTTTGTAGCTCTTTTTTAAGGATCAATTCTGAACCCAGTTGCCATTTGTCATTGGGCTATTAATTTATGATGCTTTCTAACAACTAGTCGATGTTAGATTTTGTTGGGAGATGACTTTTTGGCCACTGAGGGGGTTGGGGCGAGGGGAAATTTACGTCCGAAATCTACCGGTCATTTGGTTAACTAAGGAATAAAAACAAACTTAGATTGTACTATTCTACATGAAAACATTTTACTAAAAAAAGTAAACAATTAGCTTTGTTGACAAACTAGCTAGCCTAATTCAATGTAGAGAAAGACAGCTGACTGCAAAATAAAAGAAAACGTCGTATGGATGCTGTATGTTTTTGGTTTTGTTGATAGCTTAACATATGGTGGAATAAAAAAAAAAAAAAACAAAAACAAAAACCAAATTGTTTTGGCCAATGGCATGCTTCTCCTCCCCCCTCACCCTTCAAACCCCTCACTGGCCAACAAGTCATCTCCGGACAATAGTAACAAGGCTGGGGCTTGGACCGTTCCCCGTCAAAACGTTAAAAAATGCCAATGGCGTAGATAGACACGAAAATAAAACAATTCAAAGTCGTAGATACTACTAATAAAAACGTAGCGTCACAACAAGCTAAAACAATTCGTTACCAATAGTCCGAATCTGGCCTCATTCCCTCATGATATACAATGCACAGTGCAGACAGCGTGGCGCTTTGAGCACGATGCCGTCTAAATCTGTCACCATTGTTGGACTGTTATCGACCTGTCTGTCACAATATGCAATTGTGATGGCCTTTTTTATCTCCAGGTTATTTTGAAGTTTATCTGTTGAAGTGTTTATTATTTAATTTCTTTTAACATAGTGATTTACTGTTTGCAAATACGTTTCAGGATTAAAATGGTTTTTAGTAGGCGTGTCCTTAATTTACTTTGTTCAAATGTTCAAGTGATTGAAATTATTAATAATTTTTAAATCGCATATTTGGACTGCAAAAAACTGGGATACATTTTGAGTTTTGTATTTTAATTTTTCAATTTAGTTGTTAAAATATAATTCCAACTTTAAGTAGACTTAACAAACTAACTTAGTTAACTAATTAATTAAGTTTATCATTCTACTGATGTTGGTAATTTCGTCTTACAAGCTAGATAATCAAGTTCAAATTATTTGTTATAGAAATCGTAGATACTGGAAAACAGCAATAAAAAGCAAATCGGAGAGTTAAATTGAAGAAAATATTCGCCTTGAACTCCTCATATACAGGGTGGTAATAAAGTCCGAGGACCAATATTTAAAAAAATAATGTAGATAGAGCTACAACACTTGGAACAAATTTAGAGGGCATAAAACTCTATTTTAACACATATTCAGTGATCCAATAACTCTTCAGGGGGACGGCCCACAAGGAGTCGGAAATTTTAAATGGAAGCATAGGTTGATATGCACATCAAATTAAAGGTCTTTATTAGTAGAATACAATGCCGCAAACTAGATTTAAAATGGATAACCCAGACAAAAATGGTAGGCATTCAAAGTTTCCATTGAAATCATATGGGTAAAACTTAAAAATGCAATAACTTTCTTAATACTCAACCTTTTGTCGTCGGATCTGTGGCTAATTATTCTAAATGCCAGACGTTTAAAATGACGTTTAAAATTATGTATGATGTGACACAGGCTAAAGAAGTTTCAACATAAACATCACCTATGGAACGTCCCTCAATGAAGTCTTACAGAAATATGCTTTGGCTTTTGTCACATCATACATGTCTTTGCATTTGGAATAATTAGCCACTAATTCTACTAATAAAGACCTTTAATTTGATCTGCATATTAACCTATGCTTCCATTTAAGATTTTCTTCCGATTCTTTGTGGGCCGTCCCCCTGAAGAGTTATTCGGTCACTGAATATGTGTTAAAACAGAGTTTTATGCCCTGTAACTTTGTTCGAAGTATTGTAGCTTTATCTAAATTATTTTTAAAATATTTAACTGTCTTCGGACTTTATTACCACCCTGAATTTATATCTCGTGTTATAATAAGAAAGGAATGAAAAATAGTTATGTCAGCATAAAATTTTAGGAAAAGGAAGAATATTAATCTGGTCTAAAATAAAATGAATTAAGTTTACTTATTTTAATAAGTACATACTTACATACATACATACATACATTAGTACATACAGTGTAAGTTAACAATCGGATTATTAAAGACTTTCAATCCGCATGGGCCATAATATTGCATGATATGATTAAGCAAATGTAATTGTTACGTTAAAATATCTTTAACAACTGTTGTAAGATTTTACACGGAGAAATAAAAAAGTATGAACATTAAAATTTCAGGTCTATTCCTTATTCATGTTCTGAGTCATGTTAATACTTTTTTGAGAATTGATTGGGGCACTCTTATACTGTATACGTAATAATTTAAGAAGCAGTTATATTTAAAATGTTCTAACTCGAGGGTCAAGACTAGATTTTTGTAGCTGCCATTCAACTATTTTTATTCAAAAGCATTTTCAAACCTCTCTCTTATTTTATTAATATTTATTTTCATTTGCTAAATGTTTTATGCCTTCATCTTCGTGTTCATAGGGCGATAAAGTACTTTATTAACCTTACTTTTGATTATTAATTATTTTTTTCTTATGCTTTCTTCTCCTAATGCGTTTGTAGTAGCCTAAGGAGGAAAATTTTTGTAAAACTTCATGCCGAAAGAATTTGTTAAAAACATCACTATGTAATAACATTTTTATAAAGAATTTTTCAATACACATAGTCTTTTCTAAAATATACCAAGCAGTAAACATGCGTATGGAGTAAATATTTTTTTAAGATTTTTATAGGATACCTTTTGTTATTGGCTGTATTTGAAGTATAAAAAGGCGCATACCAACTGTCGTCGGTAAGCATTACCATTTTCAGAGACTCCTCGAGACTATCATGTTTTTATACTTATTGCACTATACATAGAGCGTAAAAATAATAGAATTCGAGATAATTTGGTAATAATGAAATTACAGCACTGCCAGACTGGCAATCTTCCGGATATTTTCCACATTGAGGCATGGGTTTATTTTTCACAGCGAAAACTTTGTGGTTGTTCCACAGTTCTGCTCGAAGCAGTAAATTCTCATACCGGTTTCATTTAGCGGCATTATGGCGTTTTACACGATCTTGGAAAAAACGAGGATCTACTCTGGGGAGAAACGTTCTACAAATAGATTTCAGTTTTGTATTTTTAATTAATAATTATAAAAATAGATTTTTTATATTTGTCAGCTTTGAAACGGTTTAAAGTACAAATATCATTTACATAAAACCAACATTTTTACATTTAATTAGTTTTTGTCAGTTATTACGATGGTTCTCGAAATGGACCTCCGATTTTGATGAAATTCGGTACAGAAGTGTAGGTAAGCATTCTTCAGGTCCAGTCAATGAAGGTCAGTAAACACCGGAACAAATTTGTAACAGGTTGAAACCTATACCACTCGATAGTACCCACCTAAGGGGTCAAAACTCCCAAAGTCCACAAAAGTCCCCTGGTGGCATTTCGCGCAGCCCCCCCCCCTTAAACCCCCCCTAAACCCCTAATTGTACGAGTTTGTAAAAACCCTTGTAGAATCGTTACTAAAAGGACTAGGGTCCTAAATTTTTGTTGTTGTATTCCGTATTAAACTGTCTACAGAAAGTAATAT
>CM061531.1:5331129-5412462 GCA_030545055.2 Neoaliturus tenellus
TTTACATCCTACTGACGTTGGTAATGTCGTGTTACAAGCTAGATAATCAAGCTCAAATTATTTGTTATAGAAATCGTAGATGCTGAAAAACAGTAATGAAGCAAGCAAAAGCGAAATGAGCTACTTGCAAAATGTAAATGCGGCACTAAAAATCTAAGAAAATTTTCGCCTTTAACTACTCATATATTTATATCTCATCTTATAACAAGAAAGGAATGAAAAATTGTTATGTCAGCATAACCTCTTAGGAAAGGAAGCCTACTACTTCGACCTGAAATGAAATAAAATAAATTAAGTTTACTTATTTTAATAAGTACATACTTACATGCATTAGTACATAAAGTGTATGTTAACAATCGGATTATTAAGGACTTCCATTCCACTTTTCTATTATTAATTCTTTATCATTTTTTGTGATGTTTTCTTCCCCTAATACGTTTGTAGTAAAGAGGAAAACTTTTTTTAAACTTCATTCCGGAAAAAATTTATAAAAAACATCACTATGTAATAACATTTTTGTAAAGAATTTTTTTTCAATATACAGAGTCTTCTCTAAAATATACCAAGCAGTATACTTCGTATGGAGTATATTTTTTTATATTATACGTTTTATCATTATCCCTCATTCATACTTGGCTTTAAACTACCTATTGAGTTAGGTCGCCATTTCAATAAAGGTATTAAAGGCTGTGTTTGACGTACCACCTGTCGTCGGCAAGCTAAACCATTCTCATAGACTCTAAGAGACTATCATGTTATTATAATTATTGCACTATGCATAGAGCCTAAAAATAATAAAACTCGAGATAATTTGGTCATAATTAAATTACAGCACTGCCAGATTGGCAATCTCTAGGATATTTTCCACGTTGAGGCATGGGTGTATTTTTCACAGCAAAAACTTTGTGGTTGTTCCACAGTTCTGCTCGAAGCAGTAAATTCTCATACCGGTTTCATTTAGCGGCATTATGGCGTTTTACACGATCTTGGAAAAAACGAGGATCTACTCTGGGGAGAAACGTTCTACAAAGAGATTTCAGTTTTGTATTTTTAATTAATAAATATAAAAATAGATTTATTTTTTTTATTTGTCAGTTTTGAAACGGTTTAAATTATAAATATCATCTATACTTATTTAATACGCTAAGGGTTTTTTTTTTTTTTTTTTGTCTTGAGAACTCCTCCTACAATTTTCAACCGATTTTCAAGTTTTTGGTGTCGTTGGATAGGGCTTGGTCTGTAGTTGTTTCCACCAAAAACTGATGAGAATCTGACGGAAAATAAAGGCGTTATCCACCATTGAAATCTAAAAATTTCCCATTTAAATAACATTGGGATTGAATAAAGCATTTTAAACATCTGTTAATAATCAGCTGTAAATACGTGTAGTTTTGTTGATTGCAGATATTCACAATAATGGATTGGTCGGACGTCATTGATTTAGAGATAAAAGTAACATTTGTATTGTATTAAAATAAATTGCTCGATTTCGAGCAACACGTTTACTAGTTTACATAAAACAAACATTTTTACATTTAATTAGTTTTTGTCAGTTATTACGATAATTCTCGAACTGAGCCTCCGATTTTGGTACAGAGGTGTACGGAAGCATTCTTCAGGTTATGAAGAATGCCCAGTCAATGAAGGGTAAACACCGGAACAAATTTGTAACAGTTTGAAACCTATACCACTCGATAGTACCCACCTAAGGGGTCAAAACCCTAAATGTCCCCAACAATCCCCTGGTGGCATTTCGCACAGCCCCTCCTTAAAACCCCCTAAACCTTTCATGGGCAACATTTGCTAGTCACTCAATGTATATAACAAGAAATACAAAGAATTGATTTTAGGAAATCCAATTCTTACAATTTATTATTTAAAACGGAAAGAGGGTTTGCGAATAGATGGCCTGAAAAAAGAAGAACCTTCATTTGGGCACAATAACAAAAATAAAACGCCTAAAAGATATTGAGAAGATCACAATGAACAAAGAACTTAATGTTTTCTTAACTGTTGTTCCTGAAACTCAGCCCACCAAATAGTCCTAAACGGTCAAAGTAACCGTTATTTCTTACATAAAGGTGTTTCATTTGCCTAAGATCGGCATTTCTTGACATTTCTTCTCAGTTTTACGTGACTCAAATGTTAATATTAAATTCTACAGCCTTAAATTTATTTTGAAAAATACACGCTGTTAAAAATACCTACCAAATGAACATTTTCTTGACTCTATTACAAGTGAAATATAGTTATTTGTGCTTCTAGGGACTAATGTACACTTTTTTTCCCTTAAGGGAAACTGTTGTCGCCCTATAAAGAAGCCCTCGGGCGACAATTTCGCTGAGGGAGAAAAAGTACTGTAGTCCCTTGATGCACACATTTTTTTCTCCACCTACAATTTAACACCATCTTCATATGATTCCTTGCTACGTCAAGCTGGATCAGCTCCATCAACATAAAAAACACAAGTTGCTATGTCATTTTTAAAGAACACAAAAAACAGAACAGAATTTAAGCCTATTCAAAATTCTTACACTTAGGTTTTGGACTTCTTAGGTTAATAGCATAAGCAAGCTAAATGTAAACAAACACGTACACGACTGACAGAATGGCTTATACTACTACTACTATTAGTAAACAAAGAGAAACGAAACAATTACAAGTGACAGCTGACTGTGATTCATGTTATTTTTAATCTCTCTTTTAATGTTATTCTTGTGTAACTAACTCTAGCCCCGTGGTACAAAAAAAGGTTGAGCTCACCCTAGGTAAAAAAAATAGGTATTCAAGTTACATGGGATAAAAACTAGTACTTTAATTCCAAGGAGTAAAATACGACTTTAGATAGTAGGTGGAGATAATGCCATTTCCCGGAGATGTCTTAAAATGATCCGATTATGATATACTTCATATAAACCATTCGCATACCGAGTTCGTTAATTTTGAGAAGAGTTCGTCTGCTCCGCTACTTGTCCTTTCGGTTTAGTACACTGCTTAAAATTCAACTTAAGTTATACCTTGATCTTTTCACGCTGCCCGAAACTCTTCCTCCTAAAGAACAACTTCATAAAGCAATCTAATGCAACTAACTATTATACAGTGCTTATGTGCAAGGGACCACATTTCTTCAGCCGTTACCATTATTATTTAAATCACATTACCTATTTTATACAAAGTTATGTTTGTTCATTTTCTCTGATGGGTAATCTTTCTTTTTTTGAGGAAATGGTTCATATGGACCCACGTTATTATTTCGCTTAATACATTAGGAAACACAAAGTTTCTCAGTTGCTGATAAATAATTTTTCCTACGACTGTCCGTGAAAACAGTAGTTTACGCCCTCGATACTCGTCGCAAAACAGGTGATTGCCGTATTCATTTTACTTTGCGCACGCTAGATTTACTTTGCGCACGCTAGACTTACTTTGCACACTCCAGTGTTTAAACATCAGAACACAAAACCATATGCATGAGCCAGCAAGGAAACGTTGTTTAGTCAGGAATTAAGTTGGCAACACTGGATACAAACATCTGATCTATTGTCCTTGTGGTCGTTTTCGATTGAATCAACATAAACATAACCTACAAACCAGCTACAGGTGAGCTTCAGGTGGAAGTTAGGTGCGCAATGATCAACTATGACAGTGACTTTAGTGATTTAAGTGACTTATTTCCTGACGATCTAGCTAAGACTGCTAAAACAGTGGCGTTAAATCTTCTGCATGAAAAATCCAACGAATTTTTAACTTATTGTAGGAAGTGCATAATACAGGCTATCATAAATATTAAACATTTATACTTATATAATAAATATTTGGCAGGAGTAGGAAAAATTTAATATGCAACTCATGCGAAAATTGCCTTTACTGCACTCGAGAGAAATTACTCCGCACTCGCCTGCGGCTCGTGCATAAACATTTCACTCGAGTGCAGCAAATCGGCACTTTCCGCACTTGTTGCATAAATAACTATTAGTGTAACCAATCGACAACAAACTGCCACATCGCATCGTTTTGCGTGGCAGTAATGACACATCCGTGTGACAATACCGCATGATCCGGTGGGATCAGCATCCGCTGCGGCGCCCGGTGCTGACGCTATTCCCACTCATAATGTTGACACGGCAGCAATTGAATCATTACTATACATGGTTCATTATTCATTTGTCAAACTACAATATTCTATACTATAATACGAGCAATGTCTGAAGGGATATGTGTTCCACGATCTCGAAATATAGCGGATAAATTTTGCTTAAACTTTGAATTTAAGAGTGTTTTGGCCCAAAAATAAGTTTATAAGCCGCCTTAATAACAAAAAAACTAATTTGGTCTATATTTAAGTTTAAATATCGTATTTTTTAACATTGGTCTTATGGGTTGCTATTTTGGTAACAAAATATGCAGAGAAATTTTTCTCGAGTGCAGTGAAGGCACTTTTCGCACGAGTTGCATATCAAATTTTTCCAACGACTGACAAAATTTATTATATAAGCATTGACTATGTCCACTAACGTGAATAGACCTCTCATCCAATGCATTTAGTTTGAGGCAAAAATTTTTAAGTTCGGTGGACGCCGCACCAGAGTCTCTGCGATCAATGTTGTTATTATTCAGCTGAATTTACAATGCTGCCAAATCATTTTACCAAAACATAAACGTAACTTTCAGTTATAAAATGTTTCATCCTTGGTTTAGAAGAGTGGTAATACCGATTTATCTATCATATGTTACCGTAGACTTCGATGGACACCGCACGAGATCGCACCACCGTCAATATGCTTCACACACGCCTATGCTATGAGAAGTCTACTCACGTAGTGTACAAAGTCAATGATATAAGTACTAGGAATACGCTTCGATGTCCGTCCCGTACAAGAATTTTTTACTCACTTTTTGAGTTATTAGGTGACGCTTTTTTTGAGGGAGAGGTAAGAAAAATGCATTACGCACACAGGTGGCAAGCCTGTAGTGTGGGACTCCCCTAAAAACGGGTTTACCCACTAAAAAACCTCGCCTCTACTCTTTAGGATTCTAACCTGGAGTTGTTTATCACATTACGTAGGGCTAGGCCTAAATTTGTCTTATGCCCGTGGGGCTCACTCCTTATCCAGCCACTCGATCAAGGGATCTGGGCCACTTCGCGGTCCAGATCATGTTTCTTTTCCAGGAGGATGCCCCGCACGAACTGTGATAAACAATCCCAGTTGCCCTCATCCTCCAAGATCTTTTGGCAGACCGAGTCCACCGAAAATGCACCAAAAATTTGTGTGGCCTTCAGGCGGGACCCTTCCCAACGGGGGCAGCGGAAGAATGTGTGTTCCGCATCGTCGGGAACGCCCGAGCAATAAATAAAGAATTGGCAGCCGTTCCACCGATGGTTGGACGTGCTTGATAAGTCGCGCAGTCCATCGTCCTCGGGTGTCGTGCTCCCAGCTGTGTTGCCACTGCTGGAAGGTTCGGGAGCGCTCTGCTGTTCTTGCAGTGTCCTTGCCAATCTCGACTTGTCTCTGATAAATTGAATTCCTCTCTCCTGCCAAGAGCTTGACAGGGATAACTCCGGCGACCACCAGGACGGCAGGCTCGGACACTGTCCGGTAGGCGGAACACACCCTGAGGGCCGCTCAACGTTGAACCCGGGCGAGTCGCAACCTGTACTACTCTTTATCGAGAGCGTCTGCCCACACCTCTGCTCCATAGAGAAGCACGAACTGAACCGCGGACATCAACAGACGTCTTCTGCTGGATCGTGGAACCCCGACATTGGCCATCTGCCTACTAAGGTAAGTGACTACCTTAGCGGCCTTGTCCGCCGTACGGAATATCTGATCCCTCCAGCTTAACTTGGTGTCCACCATAATCCCGAAGTACTTAGCAGCACGAATTGATTGGACCACCTCCTTTCCCACTCGGAACAGAATGACGGTGTCTATCCTCTTCTTCGTAAGGATCACAATCTCCGTCTTACGGAGAGCAAGCGAGAGACCGTGATCGGACATCCATGTGTTGACCACACGCATGACTCGGTTCAACTTTGGTTGGGCCAGCTCAACGTTGCGACAATGAGAGCTGAGACATCATTGGCGTACCCAACCAAAGTGGTTTCCTCAGGCATCTCCGACCTCAGGAGGCTGTCATAGGCAACATTCCGGAGATCCTGGCCGAGTATTGAATCTTGCGCGGCACCAGAAGTGACTTCCATCGTCCACGTTCCGTCCCTGACGTCGTTGTCGTAAATAAGGCTTTGAGAGCGGAGATCATCCTCAATTAGTCGCAACAGATATGCAGGAACGCGAAAGGTGTTGCGAAGCACATCCAACATATCGACCCACCTCGCCGAGTTAAAGGCATTCTTGACATAAGCGTAACAAGAAGCACTACTCAGCGAGAGAAATGGTTGTGGCTCTCGACTCTCTTCACAGCTCTCCATGGACTTCGGTGATAGCGTCAATCGTTGACCGTCCCTTTCTGAAGCCATATACTGACGGGGGCATGAGTCCCCGGCAGCTTCCACGGCAGAGGTCAGGCGGGAACGGATCAGCTTCTCGAACAGCTTCCCAGCCGTGTCCAAGTGTAGAAAGGCCTGTGGGACGACGACAGCTCGGGATCACCTTTGCCCTTGCTGATCAGTACAAGTCTTGCGGTTTTCCATAGGGAGCCGGAAACACCCCTTCTACCAAACAGGCGTTGTACATTCTCAACAACAAGTCAGCATTAATTGAAAATACTTTCTTTAAAGCCTCGCTGGGAATCCCGTCCGGGTCGGGAGCCTTGTTGCTCTTTAGGGAGAGAACGGAGGTTTCCATCTCCTCGAATGTGAAGAGTGGAACGTCATCTAACCGTCCGAAGTCAACCGGCGTAAATCCTAGGCCTAGCCTACAAATAAATACATACAAAGAATGATTTTAGCTAAGACCTCAAAACAAGCAAGTAACTTAATAATAATTATGCTTACAATATTAAAGGTAAATAGATTGTAGAGCGAAAAAAAAAAACAATACAATTTAAAATCCATGATTAATTAATCAAAATTAATAAAAATCAAGTAATGTAAGTATTGTAGAATTACGCTTACTTAACACTTAATGCATATTTTGTTACCTGAGACATAGGCTACAATGGCACAACACATTTTAATTAGTTGTTCAATTTAAATCTTTCTCCCAAATAGATATTAGTTGTATCCCATAAATTAGTGAATCGCATAATTCCGTACAACACCAATTCATTCCACATCAACATGCCTATCTTTTGTTAGACTATAATAATTTATAACTTCAACAGGTAAACATCAGTGTTGATCTATTTAATTTAACAAACAGGTCTGTCAAAATATCAATTAAATTTTATTTAAAAACGTAACATAACGGCGAGCAAATATAAACAAGAAAAGGTTATGTTATGTTGTTTTCAGCATACAGCGACAACTCAGCTGCGATGAGGGAAAATAAACTGATCATAGCAACTACATTAGTCAAACCATGTAGCCTAAACAACTAAAGTTCTGTCAAAAATTCCGGAAAATAAGCTTTTTTAATACTTGAAAATAATTGCTCCATTATAGTTTATTACCCAGTTTAAAATACTTAAAATCTAACCTGGGAATTTCATTGAAATCAAATTAGTAATAAAAAAGTCTTTTGGGGGTCAAAAATTTGCCTAAGAGAAATTTAAAGTCGATCGTAAAGAATTTTATACTCTATGTTCCATATAGTAAAAAATTCAATAAAGGTATACAAAAAAAAAAAAACAGTAATGTTAAGCAGACCTTTTGAAACAGCTGTTAACAGTATAGTTGGATGTTGCTGGAAATTTAATAGCCTTATTACCATGACACTATATCAAAACTGAATTTAAACCAACGAGCAAGGCTCGGTTAACCTGGTACTTAAGGTTTATAACCACAAGGGCGTAACTTAGTCAAATAAAGCTATGCTTTGGTCACGAGGTAACTTATATTTTGAAAAAAGTACAGATTTTAATTTTTTTCGTACATTAAAATTGTTTATTGTATTCGTTTTGGTTCACAGCAGACACAAACATAGACAACAATTTCTGATGTATATTTGTAAAGCACATCGACACTATCACAGAAGCTTCTATTGTATTGAATGCCAAATTTTCAGGTGGTTTATAAACACTTTAAGTAATTACTTTTATTTTTACCCATACTTGATTGTGGAATTTAAAAATCAAAAATTACGAGATGGTTTAAATACGCTGCTTTCTTTGCGCTTGTGTCCCGGGATTCAGAATTAGAGCCTCGTCATCGCAGTGTGAACGCTTGTTTATTTTAACGTTCGCGCAAATCGAGGATGTTCAATGTCTTGAGTGGGTTTCAGTACTTTCATTGTTTTCCCTTTTCTAACATGGGGAACTCATAATACCAATATTTTGTTTTAAAGCCGTTTTGAAGTGCAATGTCTTAACTAATCCATTACTTTGCCAACATAAGAACTCATAATACCACTTTTTTTTAAAATAGTTTTGAAGTGCAACGTCTTAACAAATCCATTATTTATTTGGCTCTTTTTACCCCTCTCGACGCCACCTACAAGTAGGTATGAAAAGTGCGCTGTTGATTCCTAAAGACACATCGTTTGTTCTTTTATAGTTTTAAATCATACTAATAAGAGATGGGGGGAGGGGGTTGAGAACATAGGAATACTCAAACAGTAGTTTATTTTTTATTTGGTCAATATAGAAATTGGTTTTTTAAGATACACTACTTTGATCACCGAAGTGTTGTAGATAGCCTACATTGCAAAACCTTATATTCAAATCTATCAGTACAACATTGATATTCTCTCAGCCATCCCTTAGGTCCATGACTGGTCGCGCCCCGGCGGCCTCCCCTGCCTCCACCCCCTCAGCCTCCACGACCACGCCCCGGGCTAGAACCTCGTTGTTGCCTATATCGCCCACGGTGTCCACCAGGGGTCGCCAGCCTGCCTTGAGCGTCCACCTCAGCGCCGGGTAGAAGCTGTCGTCGTACACCTCCGGTACAAGGGTGGGCTTGGGCGTCGTCGTCGTCGTCGTCACCTCCTCGGCTACAATCAAAATCATCCGTTTATTGTTTTCAACTATCTGAAAAAAGGCAATTCATTTATCAAGAAATATTAACACGTGCGCAGTGGCATGATTTTACGTGTACAATACCTAACCGCCATTCTACTTAACGAAACCACCACGTCTACAGTAGCAGCACTGACCAGGGAAAATCCACGGGGTCACTAAATACAACATACAATGTTGAGCAGTGTTGTACAAGGTTTCAGATTTCTTGCTGTGATGGTGTTTTAAAAATAAATCACATAGTTTTGCACTGCAGCTTGGGAGCGATCGCACCCACCAGGATGGCATTGGGGTTCCATGAGGGAGCGATCGCACCAATGCAGCTGTTAACGTGTAAAGTAGAGACTCTTTATAGAACATGAGGGAGAAATGGTAAATCATTGTAAATATAAAGTATTAAACATGACGACCAATTGTAGGTTAGACGGTCACCTAACCAAAACTTAGGCACGCCCTATGCCGCTTGACCGGGCTCGTCGTTCTCAATCACATTATATCACAATCATCATGACTAACTAAAACATGAATCGTAATTTCTTAAACGACATTAATTTTGCCAAATACCGAGCTATCATCGGCCTAGAACCTGTATGATAAAGTGACTCTAGTATGATAGAGTCATTAAACCACTATGGAAGGTGTTTGTACTTGGTTGGTAATGTACCTCTTTATGATGTTGTTTTAGAAAATTCATAAGCGGCACTGTCTTTAGAGTTATCATCATTATCTATGTCCACAACAGTTGAAATAAGTGATGCAGTGGTTACTTCCTTAGCTAGGAATATGGTGGTGTTATAAGCTCATAGCACAACAAAAAAATTTCCAAAACAGAGTTATATTTTAATTACAATCATTTGGATTTTAATAATATTAAATTGATAATGCAAGTTTTGTCTGTGATTCTCTTTTTCCTGCACTATAGAAGCCAAAGCCAGTTGACACTACAATGGGTACAAAACTTTTGAGATGGTATTTTTCTCTTTTCATTAATTCTTTTATCATGTAGAGTAATGTAGCTTAAACTTACTAATTACTGTTAAAAATATACGTCTTCCGCTTTGACGTGACACACAAGGGATAGGTGCACCTCACAGGCACCCAGAAATAAGACTCGATAATCATGCGCCGGTAGCGCCTATACCAAACTACGAAATATTCTAAATGAAGTAAGTACCTAATTTCGAGTGTTACATTTGTAATATATTATAAATGCTAAGTCAAATTAGTATAGACAATTCACTAACCAGGTAGAATTCAAGAATTTAACACAAGCTTTGCATAAGCTAAGACAAGGTTTTAACACAAGCTTTAGTTTGTTGCAAGTAAGTTTTAAAAAAAATTATCGTAATTTCGTCATTTTTTGTTTCGTAGGTTTTTTCAATTTTTTTTTTATTTAAGGAATATTACAAACATTCCACTGACATAGGTTGAAATGATCATATTACGAAATTAGTAATTCTTAAATTAACGCCCCAGAAAGTGAGAAACCTTCCTGGCGGGCGGACGACGTGTATTTTAAAGAGATTTTAAACCTAGAAGTGTATTTTTAGTCTCGAGTGTTTATTACAACAACTCCCCCTTACTCATGTTCCTCTCCTCCGGGAGGTCGTCGACGGCATCCACCAGAGGTTTCCAGCCGTTCCTCAGCGTCCACTTGAGCGCCGGGTAGAAGTCGTCGGGCAGCACCACTGGCGCCTCGGGGTCCTCCTCCTCCTCCGACGGTCCCTCGGTCTTCAGGCACAGCCCATCACCTTGGAGAAACATTCGTTATCAAAGCACATTCGTTCTTAAGCTACAAATAGTGTTCTTCCCATTTATTCATGGCCTTAATATCTGCAAATTCGTACTCTTTCTTTTGTTCATTAAAATACAACAATACATGCATAGCATATGTCAGAGTTTATTTACTATTAATAATAAATTTCCGACGTAACGTTTTACTGTTAAAAGAAAATGCGGGAAATGGTACCAAGAAGGTAAAGACACCAGTCTTCCTTAACTACAAAACGGTATTGCACTTAAAGAAAATCGTCAATACAGACATTTGTGGATGTTACTGTTATCTTTTCTTTATATTATATTACGCTGTAATATTTTGCTAAACGAACGTATTTTTGCTGTTGATTGAATGTATTAAGAAACAAATCAACCGTGAACGACGGAAAATCTTGGCGTGTAAACGGATTCCACGAATTTCACAATGACGAATAATGTCAAATATTATTTTATGTAATTGGTAAAAGTGAGTGGTGAGCATAATGGTCATACTAAAATTACATACATACATAATTATGAATAGATTTTAGGTGTATTAATTTTGCCGTGGACTACTCCTTCATTATTGTTTTAAAACAATTTCAATTCTACTTGCTCATTAAAATATTTTAAAGTAGGCCTAGAGAAAAGTAGTTGTTAAATCCGCCATTCTTATATTGCTAAAATATCTTTGCTCAAAGGAGTCGTCATGAGCATAAGCATTAATAATAACGAGCACTTTATACCGGGTGTCCATAAAGTCTTGCCCTGATTTCATAGCTTTGCTGTACGGGTATTATTATAGTCACACGCACCTTACTTTTCTTCTTTTCAAGGAAATTTAATCTAGTATTTTTCTCATTAATTTGTTAACACCTAAATTCAGGTGATTGACTACAATTCAGTTTAATTAAAATGTACTACAAAAACAAATCGTGGTAGCCCAACTAAATTGTCACCTCGTTCACCACGCTTGACCACTCTGGATTTCTTTATGTCCTCTGATTTGTCGAAGATTTGGTTTATTCTTCCCCAGGTCCTAATTTAGAAACTCTAAAAGACAAAATAATAAATAAAAAGACGCCCGTTAGTCAGGAAATGTTATTTGAAACCGAAAAATGGATGTTAATAAAAACGAACTCACCTAAAAGTCACCTAAACGATTTACAGGCTACGCAAGGCGCACACATTGAAGTGTATTGAGTTTTTGCACAGCCGTAAAAACTTAAGAAGTTACTTGTTAAAACTGAAAATAAAACTTTATTTTACCACAAACTGTTTTCTACTATACGGTTTCTTTATCTGGGCAAGACTTTATGGACACCCGGTATTTTAGGTAGAATTGAGACTAATGTACAAAGTCCCCTCTTTCACATAACCTCAGTTAAAAAATAAAAGAATTTTGCAAGTAGGGCAAATAAAAGAAGTCCTAAGACATACTAGAACGTATACATCCAATACAATAAATTAAGATCCAGTGGCACGGTCGTGTCACGTCGCCAAGTCCCACCCAACCAAACAGACGACGCGTGCCTATATAGACACGAAGCAGAATACGGCCAATTTTCACTTCTCAAAAGGGCACAAAAAGGACGCAATTAACCCATTTTTCGTTTTCTATCCGTTTAACTGGGTCAATAAACACCAAAAATCACCAAGCTTACTTTAAAAACCCTCAATGAAGTAAAATATGTGCGTTCAAAAGTAGCCTAAAAAATGTCAGAAATGTGGTTTCCTACGCACAACAAACTATTTAAATTTTTAAGCAAAGCTACAGCCTTTATCACTGATGGGAATCACACGAAACTTTGTAGGAATCTTCGTATTTGTACGTAGTACAAACCTTTGTGTACAAAGATCGAGTTCATTCACTTTAAATATCACAAAATAAAACAAATATGAGTTTTTAAAAATCATTTTGTTTACATTTCGTAAATTTAAAAGGTAAACAAAGCAAACATTTGACATTATAATTTTAATTCGTTGTAGAAACCAAGCCAAAACATCTGCTATCATATTCATTGATTTGATCAGCTGGCACTTATAGATAGGCCTACAGAAAATTGTTTTACTTAAAATGTGTTGACTTTCGTCCAAGCCAATAAATTCATTTGAATTATCAGTATAACTGTATTAAAAAATAAAATATTGTTATCTTTAGAACTGGAGAACTGTTATTATTCTCACTTTTGTAACTTTGTTGTTACAACAGTGTAATTTTTCTTTGGTTAAGTTACAACCCGAAAATTAACAGTAGCAAACTCAATAAAACACACAAAACTAAACCAACTAGGAAGACTTTATCTTCAAAACGCCGTTTTAAGAGAAATTTTTCTTTGTAAATATTGTAAACTCTGGAATGCATAAAAGAAACAAATAAATGAATTCATAAAATATTGATCCAAACCAATGAAGAAGTGACTATACGGTGCCAAATAATCCTCCTCCACCTAAACGTACGTGCATTAGTTGCTATGTTAACTTCTCAGTGACAACTGAACCGATCTTCAAGATTGATGTGTCAAAAAAGGAATTATGTCATATTTGCCCCTTTATCAAATTAAAAGGCGTAATTTCTCATCGAGCTATGCCCTATACGCTTGGAACGTTTGGTTTTGACCAACTCATTTATTGGGCAGGAAAAAATCCCGGTAGGCCGCCCCCCTTATGACAGAATTTTGGGCAGTGTTGATGTACCAAGCTTTAATCCTAGTATTCAGAAAACGCATGGTAAGTACAATAAGAACGTACTCCCTGAAAAATTCTGCTAGGGAAAATTTTGAACTAGAAAATGTTGTCGTTTCATAAATTGCAATGTACAGACGTTGCTGCAAGGATTAATTTAAAAAATCCATAATGCTATCATTCTAATTTAATTGAATGTTTGGAGATTGACTGATGTTTATATTAAACATCGACCAATCCTTAAAAGATTACCATTTTGGCACTGATACGATAAAAATCGTATCCGCAGCAATATTGCTTCATCCATTCTTTCAATCAGATGTGCAATATTAAAAATACTAGCAATCGCCCACTGGTCGAAATTCGACCAATATATCATTTGATCTGGACCCAATTTGTTGAAAAATAATTAATTCATAACCAAAACATATGTTCTCCCAGATTTGCTAGCATTTGTTATTACAACAGCTGTTTAATGATTCAATCAATTCTCCTTCCTCCATAAGAATAACATTGAAACTTTGAAAGCCTGCGGGGCGTAGCCCTGGTATCCGATGTGAATTAGAATGTGATTCTGCTCATCTACAGAACTATACCTTTCTAACGGTATGCGCGGATTTCTCCTACGATGCACACGAGCTGAGAAAACAGGAGGAAATGAAACATGCTTGCGTATTAATATATAGATTTATAGCTTAAATTCCTTTTCAAAGCTTCACATACAGAACACAAAACTGCTATGGAGCAGACCTGTAGTAGAAATCAGTTAATCTTAGGTTGTCTTTACTCAAAGATAGTTCTATTTAGTCTGAAAATTACACTTGCAGTTATTCAGGGAGTAAAAGTACCGAACATTTCCTTAACACTGCAGATGAAGCAATAAAATTTGGTACATTAACACGACACAAACTTATGCATTTAACAATCTTTGATTTATATCTCGATAGTAAAGATTAATTCGAAGGGGGTGACCAAGATTAAAGACACCTTCAAATTAATACCTCCTGTCACTTCCCTTACGAAACACGGGTACTATTCAGCATGGACCCATACATTAGTATTTTAATCTCTTAATGCAACTAAATAGCTAAAAAAAAACTACCCTATAAATGACAGCAGTGTTCCTCTGTATAAATTCCAGACAAACGAATACAAACATAGTGTTCCGTTTAACTTTAAAGCTTTTAATTAAATCTGTTTTAATACTTAAAAATTTTAATTTGAAACCCCAAATGGCCAAATATGATAAAAAATAATGATATCATAAACAAAAACACTAAGTGTTGAGGGGTTGCCAAGTCCTAAAAAGATATGATATCAAAATATGTTCCAAGTCAATGACTTTGATTATGGAATAGCTACTAGACAAATTAATTGGATCTTTTAATGCTTGGTAAACATTCCGTAAAACAATATTGTTTTATTTCGAAACCGTACTTGGCCAGCAGATGTATTAGTAAAGTTAGACCTATATTTACTAATGGGGATATATTACTATGAATGAAGAAGTTCTCAATACGTACAGTTCAATAAAAAAATAAAATAAAATACCATACATCTGCTGGCTAAGTACGGTTTCTAAATAAAACTATATTGTTTTACGGAATGTTTACCAAGCATTAAAAGATCCAATCAATTTGTCTAGTAGCTATTCTAAAATCAAAGTCATTGACTTGGAACATATTTTGATATCATATCTTTTTAGGACTTGGCAACCCCTCAACACTTAGTGTTTTTGTTTATGATATGAAATTGTCTTTGGACAGATACCGTAGTTGTCGTCGCGGTGGGGGAAGTCCTCCATCGACCAGAAGTTCATCCTGTAGGAGTAGAAGGGCCGCTCGATGACCATGACGGACTGGCCGATGTTGAGGAAGGTGGTGCTGGGGGCGACGGGCACCCACTTGACCCCGTCCGCGGACAGGGGGTCTCTGCAATCACAGAGAGAGTAAGGTCTCTTATATATCTCTTATATCCAATTCTTATATATGAGGTCGAAGTTGTGGTTTGGATCCCACGTTAAACTGTAGGTCCCTAGATACCATTGGCTGTTGGGCTATTAATTAACAGTCCTGTCCAAGGAGAACGTCGGCCTCAGTCAGTAACGAGAGTACAAGATCGCGCCCCAATCATCCTACACTCATCTCTCATTCATATTCAGGTTAAAATACCCACTATGTGAGGTCCCTGTCTCAAGATAGTGATATAGTACCCATGAGCAAAGAGGAACGTCCTTGTCAAATTTCAACCACGGAGGCCCTGGGGTAATTTTCAAGTCCTATCAGGAGAAACCCTAAAGGACTTAAAAAACTATATTTGCAAATCCGTTTCTTAGTGAGTTCCTATGAGCAAAAAAGGAACCTCCATGTCTAATTTCAACCCCGGAGGCCCTAGAGTAATTTTGAATTTCTGTGTTGCAAAGCCCTAAATGAAATGTGAGAAACACTTTTTTTATTGAGCACCTATGAGAAAATGGATCACTAAAAAATTTCAACCCCGCAAGCTCTATAGTTTTCTAGATTATTTCTTTCCTTAATTCGTATTTAAATTATCCATAATGGTAACATATTTAAATTACGAAGGCCTGTGGTCCGAATCCCTAAAGGATTTTTTCAAAAGCATTTTATAGTGGGTACGTATGAGCAAAGTGGAACGTCTATGCCAAATTTCCTTTCCAAATTACACTATAGGTCCCAAAGTAATAATTTGAAGTAATGTGGGCCGTAGCCCTGAAAGAGTTTTCGTAAAGCGTCTCTTCGTGAGTACCTATAGGAAAAGTGGATTATGCATTCCATGTCAACCAATTAGGTCATCTGGTTTTTTGTAGTGTCCTACATTCACATTAAAAATTGGCTACAGGAATAACATTAGATCGAAATTGAAATCTTGTGCGACGGAGTGCTGATGGAATTTTGCAAAACCGTTTCTTAAAATACTAAAAAACTAAAAAAATACTAAATACTAAAAATACTAAATACTAAAAATTGCCATGCCCATTTTTAATATTGTTGGGCCCATAGTTATTCAGATTCGTTGTCTGACTTAATTTGTTAACAAAATTTGCCATACAAATAATATTAGATAGAAATTTTGAAGTCTTATGGGGTAGAGGTCTGAAGGAATTTTGCAAAACCGTTTGTTAGTGAGCATTTTTTAGCAAAGAGGAACGTTCATACCAAATTTCAACAATACATACCCTGTGGTATGGTTATGGGGATTTTCTCTGATAAGTGGGTTAGGGGTATTTGAAAAATATATAGTAGGTAAACTAGGATACTATAAAATTAATTTTCAATATTATAAATAATAATTAACTTGACACAACGTTAACAGACCAAACTCACAGATTGATGACGAAGTTGGTCCAATAGGTAACCAGTTTCTTTGAAATCACCATGTCTGGCTCTTTGTTTTTCCTGGGGATGTTCTTCCCAAGAGGTCGAGGAAAGATGTAGAAAAGGTCGTCTCCTCTGCCCGGGGCTTTAACAAACCAAATACGAGTGTTTATTTACCATTTTTCATTAGAAATATAGTTGTTTATCATACCGAATAATGTGGTTAATATATTAAACCACGCCAATATATTAAACATCCCAGACTTTTAAAGTAATAAATTCCTGGTAAATTAAAGAATTTTATATTCTAATTCGCAAGGAGTTTTATATTTTTATTTGGGAAACAGTAAAAAAAGCTCTTTAAAAATTTTATTTAGATATATTATCTCCATTTAGTATTACGAATATGACCAGTGCAAATGATTGTAAAGTGTTGTCAGATAGATTCAACCATTCAAGAAAGTTTCGTTTCAAATAAGGGACCAATCATAACCTGGTCAAGACCTAGTAAAGAATTTTTTTTACGTTTTGTCACTTTACCTCCATCAATCAGTCAAGTACCTGGGATGCACGGAGTGATTTGGTCATTCGCGGTCTAGCTCTCGTTGAGTGCACATCACACTTTTACGCTCATTTAACTCAACTTGAGTGAAAAACACAAGACAACCTTTCCTATCGTTATAAATTTATACATTTCGTCAGATTATTGCAAAGTCTGATATATAACCAATACTTTTACACAGCGGCTTGGGTGGGAATTACACAAGTCCCCGAGCTCATCTAGGAAGGAAAAAAGTTAAAATTAGTACACAACATTTTTTCACTCCGAGATTGCTTGGAATAAATCGAGTGTCCAAGGTCAAAATAAGGACACACATGATTGCGTAGTGGAAAAATAAAGTTTTTCTTCACTCTGGACGCTTTACTCCCACCACACAATCTAGTACCGGTACCAAAGATGCGCGGTTTTTATGGGTGTGTCTCGGTCCGGCTGTTGTACTGTGTACATCGTGCCTTGCCCGCTTATAGTGTTAAACTTTGGGTTTCGTCGCGGATAAGTGAACATTTTATTTCAAAGTAGGGTTGCCGGCTCGGGAAGTTTAAGTTTTGACCTCTGATTGGTGTTGTGTGCACAAGTGTGATGTTTACAGTCGGATCACTATAGTAAGATGCATGAAAATAGTCCGATGGAAATTTTAACAGCTGTGTCCCCCCTCACCCCCTCTCGCCCTGCAATGTTGCCATTTGTAGTTATTTTTACCATGTGTAATACCGTAAAAACATGCGTTTCATAATAAATTTGGCAACAATGTATTGACTCTCATCGGACTATTTTCGTGAATCTTACTATAGGAAATAATTTTGTTGTGGTTTCTTATAGAATTTTGCGCCTAGTACACCGGGTCGTCGTGACTCGCATGGAAGTCCGGAGTAAAATGTGAGAAATTGCAAAAAGTGAAAAATTTAGCTTTTCAAGTTACCTTGACCTACATGACGTCGGTGACGTCATTAATGGAACCGTCAGCATTTTTTCGTTATGACGTCATTGGTGTGACGTCGAATGGCGAAGGTGATTGACAACGTCATAGTGACGTCATGACCTAATTGAGGTCATGATTTTTTAGGTCATTGAACTGTGCCAGCAACCCTACTTTGCCATTTCTGTTGATATCACAACAGTCATGCTCAACGTTCAATTCCCAGTTTTGTTATTTACCTATAGGTAAAAGATATCACACCCATCCCTATAGCATAGACATAAATCCTGCCATATCCTGCAATGTGCATTCAAATATCGTGGGTTACAATTTGCAGGTATTACATTAATTTATTTTTTGTGATTTTTCTATGGCGTTATAATACCTGTTTAAGGGCGTTCCCTGTGAAAAATATCGTAAACTTAAAAATGTGAACATTACGACTTGCTAAAAAGGTCTATCAGTAAATATGACATTGATGTCATAATTGAACATAAACAACAAATGATATCTAAAAACAATTTATTGGCAATACCAAACTTAGGTTTTACTGGACCTGCAACGCAAATGTAATCTACATAAATTAATTATTCAGTAAGAACAGTTCTATCTATTAACAATAGAAATTTGATCAACTTGAGGACTGCTAAACTTGATCAACTTGACTGATTTAAAAAAAAATACCCCCGTCGCAGCAGACCTGCGTACTCAGCGAATTTCTAATGGAATTTTGGTATATTTTCTATTTCCCCATAAAATCCATGGGGATGAGAGTATGTAGGTTTGCCGCCATATGGGTTTTGTTGGTAAATATAAGTTAAACCCTACCTAGTGATTGTACATACCAAATTTTATAAGGCTATGGTGTTCTTTTTATTTTCCCCATAAACCCTATAGGGGTGAGTACGTAGGTTTGCCGCCAAATGGGTTTTCTAAGCAAATATAAGTTAAACGCTTCCTAATGAATGTACATACCAAATTTTATCAAGATATGTCAATAAATAAGCAAGTTAGAAGGTTTTGTTGATTTCCCATAAGAATAACATGAAAAACATACTTTTTGGATTTTCTCCATAACCATTTAAGCTGGGTAAAACATTCAAAATACTAGATTGTTTGTTTTTTAAGCTCTTTTAAATGGTTTAAGTTAAAATTGTTGAATTTTCTAAATAAAAGTAAAAAAAGCCAAAAACCCATTTTTAACCCTTTTGAAACCCCATAAAACCCTATTCCCATGGTCCGATCATTCTGGTTCGCGAACTCAACCTAGTAGACGCTGGCTTACATCCCTGTACCAAATTTCATCAAAATCGGAGGTTCCGTTCAAAAGTTATCGTGTTAACGGACACATATATATATATATATATATATATATATATATATATATATATATATAGAGATATATATATATATATATATATACATATATATCAATTTGAACGAACGGTGTTTTTGGCTTCTAGGGACCTCAAAACGAAAAAGTATCATGGTCCCGGGCTTAGGTCTTACCGTGACTACTACCGTAATAGCGTATTCCCTATAGGGAAATTCGCTAAAACTATCAAAATTCACATTGGTTTGTTGACAGTTATCGTAGTTAATGTTACAGCGAAATGGCTTTTACTTTCTCCCTCTATACCATAGTATATGGAGAAAGTATTGTTTTCGTCAAAATTTTCGAATTTGAGTTGTTGGTGGATTTATCCATTATGGTTCCCCCTGAGTCCAAAAAAGTGGTTTTCGGAGTGATGTCTGTGTGTGTGTGTGTGTGTGTGTGTGTGTGTGTGTGTGTGTGTGTGTGTGTGTGTGTGTGTGTCCGTGTGTCTGGATGTAAACAGAGCTAGAGAATGCCCCAATGGTCCGATTTTGATGAAATTTGGTATGTAGGTTCAAACTCACAATAATTCCAGGCGTTTTTTTCAATTTTTTGAATTTTTGATTTTTAAGGGTATTTTACCCCCAAAAACCCTCAAAAATCGTCAAAAATCAAAATTTCTCAAAACGGCTCTAACGATTTTGATTAAAATTTTGTGGTTAATTAAGCTTAAAATGGTGAAAAAAAATGACACCACCCGCATCTCCGAGAAAATTCGCGTTCAAAAGTTATAGAGTAAAAAGTGTTTCAAAAATCAATTTTTTGGATTTTCAAAATAGCTGTCTCGAATAAATTTTACTTATCACCATTAAATCAAGCTCAAAAAACTAAATAATCCAGAATTTTAAATTATTGCTCTACGTCAAGTGGTTGTGGAGAAAATTCAATTTTTCGTTTAGCGGTAAACGCAGTACGTTGTTAAAAGTCACAGACTCGCGTAGGGTCAAACGAGCGCTGCTCAGCTCGTAGCTATCCGAGTCATCAAGACATTAATGTTTGAAGATTTTAACACTTTTTTTATATTTTTGGGAGAAAGTATGTGTCAGTTAACTGATACCGTTTATTTTAGTTTGAGAACTAAGTTATGTTTGTTCTATTACGATCTAATATGCAAGGCATAGTCATTTTGAAAGTTGAAAGGAATAACTTTTATGCGCTACAGACTTTCAGATGTTACACTCACTCTGATCAATGTCTGTGTAATATTGTTCACCTCAGAGTTTCCACCTACCGATGCGGCCGTCCAGCGCCGACGCGCCGTACGTGTTGCTGCCGATGTAGTTGAAGTGGTAGAGCCAGGTGGAGCGGCGGCCGGCGCGGCGCACCGCCTCGAACGTGGGGTACACCACAGACCCGTCCGACACCGCCTGCCAAATCCCAGGACAACTTTAAAACTGGTTTATACTAGTTGCGAAGTTGACATTGGGTACAGCAAACGAAGTTGTCATAACACTGTGGTAAGTCTTTTGGCTGCCCACTATGACAATTTCCCTTCCTTCAACCCCATTCATGTTCAAGACAGCGGGGGGTTAATGCGAACTGCATGGTTAATCCCTAGCTGGAATATATGTAGATGGCAGGGGGTGAGTAGAAATGCCACGGGCATGGAAACCCCTAGCTGGAACATATGTTCAAGACAGCAGGGGGAGAGGAGTGCGACGGGCATAGAAACCTCTAGCTGGAACCTCTAGGGTGGACAGTCTGTCCCGTGTCTCACACTTTCTCTTCCTTCAATATCCCATCCTTCCGGGGACCTGCGCAAAATGCCCATTAGAGGCAGACGTGCTCAACGGTTCGTAAGGGGTCTCCTTATCCACCAATAACAACAACAACCGCCTGCCAAACACGACGACCATTTTAAACACCCGTGTCGCACCAGACCACCGTGCACCGTACTCGGCGGATTTACAACGGAGATTTTGATTTTTTATCTTCTCCTTAAACACCATGAGATTGAGTATGCAGGTTTGCTGTGGGGGGGACCGGGTAAGGTTGTTAACAAAAATTACACTCGGTTGGGTGTAATTACTGGGTTCAGTAAAGATACTTAACAAATTTTATCAAATTGTGTCATAAAATTAGCGAGATTGAACGAATCGTGTTTTTGGCTCCTGAGGACCACAACACGAAAAAATAATACTGTTTTGAACCGAGGTCTTGGCGTAGTTTTACAGGAATAGCGTATTCCCAACTGGTTGCGTAAAATATATAGTGCAGTAAATCTAAGTGAAAAATCTCGATTGTAAATGAACATATTTTTGAACGGCCGATTTTTTTATTATTATGATTATTTTACACAGGATGAAATTGACATCTTCTAAGAGTACAATTTTTTAACGCGTTTCAAGGCATTTTAGACCTTCCTAATGAGTGTCTGGATCTCCCCCTCCCCCACCAATGGGGAGCTTGCACAAAAACGATGGTATATTCCATGAGAGGTTCCTTTGGTAAATTCAGGAACATTACTGACAAAGGTCATAGGATGTCATAGAAATCTAAAAAGCAATTTTCTATAAAATAGTTTTTATATTTTAGCAGTTTTATCAAACTAATATAAACTTAAATATTTTGATTAAAGCAAAACTTGCGAGCTAAAAAAACCTCATTACATTCTATCTTTAATTCCACATATACTCTCCAAAAGCGTTAAAGTTTTAAAAATAGAGGATAAAACTATTTGCTACACTGAGAACACAAACAACAACACAGACTAATTCATAAACGTTATAAATATTAACGTCATTGCACTAACGTCAATACATCATTACCACACCTCCCACATTTTGTCAACCAAAACCTTGTAATGTTTGGTGTTCCAAACATGTTAATATTAACTAAGTAAACCAGTTCATTTTCCAAATACATATAAACTAGTGTACTTGTTGTTCGAAATCGAGTAGTTTTTATACTTTTTACTGGTTAGGCTTGTTTATTGCAATTCGTTAATTAATGTATCCTCCATGGTTTAACATAACTTCTTTGGTATGAATTGACAGATGTTTTCGCTGGTGTGCTTCGTTTACTTGTTACAGCCATTAAACTTGAAAACCTTCTAATTTTTGTATCAATGTTATTCTAATGGGACAGAACTTTAAGGGCATGCAGGGCCCTTCCATTTAGATTGATATTTACCAATTTACTTTAGAAACAATTTCTAACCGAGCTCTTTCTAATGACACAAAAATCACGAAAATCGATTGAAAACTGTAGGAGTTCTTTGTATAAAAATACATGTCGCCTATTAAATATGTACTAGAGATCGCCTCCTGACAATACCTCCTAGAATAAGAGAAGGCCAAACGACTGAAATTCGTTACGTCATATAAGTAGGCCGATTTGTTATGTTTTGAAGTAAGGAAACAGATGTGCTACTGTCAGTCAACGGGGTTTCAACTGTCATGTCTAACTTATTTGTTTACAAACAACGAAAAATCCAAACAACATTAGATGTTTTACCGTTTTTTGGGGACAACCAGCACCCTCTAAAGCATAAGTTGGAACTAATGATTTAACACATAGCCTACTTATATGAGGTAATAATCTTCAGTTGTCTGGCCTTCTCTTATTACTCTAGGAGGTGTTGCTCCTGATCGAAATTCGATCAAAATTTCAGTTGATCTGGACCCAAGAAGTTTAAAACATTTTAGAACTAAAACATCTGTTCTTTTTACAACAGCTGTCTAATGATTCATTCAATTCTCCTTTCTCCATAAGATTAACATTGGAACTTTGAAAGCCTGTGGGGCGTAACCCTGGAGTCCGATGTGAATTAGAATGTGATTCTGCTCATCTACAAGACTATACCTTTCTAACGGTATACTTGGATTTCTCCTACGATGTACACGAGCTGAGAAAAAAGGAGGAAATGAAACATGCTTGCGTATTAACATTGACTATGTACACTACCGTGAATAGACCTCTCATCCAATGCATTTAGTTTGAGGCAAAAATTTGGAAGTTTCGTGTTTGCCGGCACCAGAGTCGCTGTCATCGATGTTGTTATTATTTAGCCAAATTTACAGTGCTGCAAAAACATTTCATCACAACATAAACAAAAACCTACATTATAAAATGTTTAATCCGTGATTGAGAAGAGTGGTAGCACTGACTTGCCTATCATATGACTCTTGTACTTCCACGTACGCCCGCACGAGATCGCACCACCGTCAATAGGTTTCAAACACGCCTATACTATGAGAAGTCTACTCACGGTAGTGTACATAGTCAATGGTATTAATTAGATAGATAACAGTTTAATCCGGAGTTGGATTTGTTTGTATTTATTAAAGAAAAATTTCTATCTGGGGCAAAAATACTGAAATAGCCTCAACGTTACATAAAATTTCAATCAGTAAGAAACTACACCAACAAAATTAACAAGACTTCTAACATTTATATGTCTAATAGTATTCATTGATCTTAAAATCAAGTTACAACGTTAACATTATTATGTTTCTATACAATTTTATTTCTTATTTACGAGTTTCCCCTACCTCAACCAGGTCTGCAAAGATGTCCCTGCTTATCGGCTCTTCTTTGAAGTAGAATTTCCGTAGGTTTTCCACCAGATTCTCGGAGCTGGCGTTGCTGTAGGCGTAACCCAGCGCGTTGGGGAGGCTGTCGTTGAAGCAAAGGTCCAGCGCGGGGAAGGCCCTGTCCCTCCGGTCAACCAGCTGTTCTGGAACCAGAGACTGGCAGAGTAAAATTGGCCCTTACTACATAGAAAATCCTTTATTCCCTGTTTAGTAAAAAGTTAGTAAATGAAAAAAAAACAAAAAAAAAAACAATACAAACAAACAATAACGTGAATATCCTATACTATAATACGAGGAATGTCTGAAGGGATGTGTGTTCCACGATCTCGAAGTCTAGCTGTTAGATTTTGCTTAAACTTTGCATTTAAGAGTGTTTCGGCCCAAAAATAAGTTTAGAATCAGTCTCAATCCCAGGAAAAATCAAATTTGATCTAAATTTAAGTTTAAAAATCGTAATTTTTAACATTGGTCTTATGGGTTGCTATTTTGGTAACGAAATAACAACTAAATGTAAACAAAAATAAAGGAACATTAATGTTAAGCAGACCTTTTGAAACAGCTGTTAACTGTAAAGAGGTATATAGTTGGTTGTTGGTGGAAAATCACTTACGTCTTTAGAAATTTCTTCATTTATTAATTTGACATACATCAAACAGTTTTTTAATAGCAAAAATCTTTTATTAAATAATATTGAAACTAATTTTATTTCTTTCAGTACTTGTAAAAATAAAAAAAATCAACCATCTCCAGAAATTTATTGTGATTTGAACACACTAACAGAAATAGAAGAAACCAAATTTTTAGGTGTTGTATTTGACAAGAATTTAAGTTTTAATGGACATATAAATTTCATAAGCAAAAAGATTGGATCTGGAATTTATGATTTAAAAAGAATATTAAATGGTATATTTCTCTCTTATTCAATCTCACATTGTCTATGGAATAACATGTTATGGATCCACATCTCATCAAAATTTAAACAAAATTCTTATACTACAGAAGAAAGCTTTGAGAATAATGCTAAATTTAAAATATACAGAATCAGTGAAGAAATATTTTGCCGAGATGGAAATTTTGACTGTATTTGGATTGTACATTTTTGAGACAATTAAATATACAAAAGAACACTACCTAATCAAAATTAATACTGTAGATCATAATCATTACACAAGAAATCATAAGTATTCTACGGCGAATCACCATAATTTAAATTTCTATAATAAAATTCCAAGTTACATAGGCTTAAAATTCATCAAAAATTTACCAATCCATATAAAAATAGAACAAAATAATAAGAGTTTTTACAGAAAGCTGAAAGAATATCTTATTTCAAAATCACTTTATTCCTTAGAAGGGTATTTTAGAAAAGAAGATTAAATTATGAAAGTTAAATGAAGCAAGAAGAATTAACTGAATGTGAAATTCCTATACTGTAGTGTTTTGAGTTAGATTATTTAATGTAGGCCTATGTTACACCTTAAAAGACATACGATTGTATGTAGGTGTCTCAAATAAATAAATAAAAGTATTAAAATTGAATCAAAACCAACGAGCAAGGCTCGGTTAACCTGGTACTTATACTATAATACGAGCAATGTCTGAAGGGATGTGTGTTCCACAATCTCAAAATCTGTTAGATTTTGCTTAAACTTTGCATTTAAGAGTGTTTTGGCCCAAAAATAAGTTTAAAAACAGCCTCAATCCTAGGAAAAATCGAATTTGGTCTAAATTTAAGTTTTAGAATCGTAATTTTTAACAGTGGTCTTATGGGTTGCTATTTTGGTAACGAAATAACAACTAAAAGTAAACAAAAATAAAGGAACATTAATTTGAAGCAGTTTTTTAACAGCTGTTATCTGTAAAGAGTCTGGTAGTTTTAATGGCTTGATTACCATGACACTGTAACAAAGGTGAATTAAAATCAACGAGCAAGGCGTTAAAACCGATTAAAATTTATGGGAAATTCCTCAATCTGGGCGAGGACATAAGTAATATCTTGCACTTTTTAACATCTCAGATTGCTCTGTTTGAAATTCATTCATTTCGTCTAACAGGTGAAGGTTTTCAATTGATACCTGTTCACTTATAGTCTTTTACGAAGGTTTTGAATACCGAAGTGTCAAAATTTATTTCCTAAGGACAAAAGTTATAAATAAATTTACTAAGTATAGTTAAATTTTTATAACCTCTGGCGGGCTGTAGCATGGAGCTAATAGGCCTTAAGTAAGCCAAAATTGAGTAATTACGAATAAAAAATAATGTATACTTTTGCTGTGCAAATATGAGGGGTGGTTAAAAATCACACCCTGTCTTCAATTTTTATACACATTCGTTTACGTTAATGTTTCATGTAGGCTTACCGGTGAACTCGTACAGCATTTCCTTGCCAGTCACCCCGACAATCCACGGTAGGGCGACCTTCCGGTCCCAAGGGTTGGCGGTGACAAAGGCGTCCTCGACATTACAATCCTCCAACACGGGCCCTATCCCTGGCAGTGAGAGCGCCCACTCCCCACACCCGCCCAATGTCTCGTTCTGTAACAGACTCTATCTGATTGGGTCCGACCAACAATGGGAGATCACTATTTTACCCACTATTTTATCACTAGTGAAACCCCTGTGTCACTTAAAAAATCTTGACTTAATTTTAATTTGGGGTAACTATTGCAGGACCGAAGTCCTAGCAAGCAAAATACTCAGCGGTTTCTTTAATATGAATTAACATGCTTTAAAATTGTTGCAATAATTTTTGTTTATGCCCTCTTGTCAGAGTTTACTGGAACTATTTAGCAGAAGTGTGGATATAAAGCATTATTTAATAGTAGGTGTACCATACCGCTTGGGATTTTCATGAGTAAATACGACTGTGCCACCCTCTTTCTAATAATAAACAAGTTGCCCTTCCTTCTTCAGGAGAACCATTTCTAAATTTGTAATTTAAAAATAGCCGTATGATGTTATTTATAAGAGTTTGCGAAAAAAGGTTGAGGAAGGGCTGGTACTTCATTGTCTTAGTAGCACAATCAAACTGCTAATATTATAGTCCCCTATCAAACATCAATCATTACATCAATCAAACATACGTTAAACATAAATCATATCACACTGACTTATAAATTTCACATTTTAACTTTATGATAGTCTTGCCATAAGATTTAAAAATAATTTTATATCATTTGACAGTAACTATGCAAAATGTTCAGTCTTTTGTTACTCTCACACCCCTTTACTTAGCAATGATTGCTACTTCTATTAGAGCCTTACCTTGAACTTCTGGAGGATCAGCACGAAGTCCTCCGCCTTGAGGTTCCACATGCACGCCAGGAAGTCCTCGGAGTCCCGCGGGCAGCGCGTGATCCTGGCCAGGGTGTCTACCGTGTGGGCGACCTCGGACGGCGGCCGGAACGCCCACGGGGAGAGCGCCGTACCGCTCATCGAGATGCCCGCCCGGAACGACTCTGCGAGCGGAGACGTTACAGTGACAGGGTGCAGTAGCAGGGTAAAGTGACACGGTGCAGTGACAGGGTGCAGTAACAGGGTACAGCAACAGGGTGCAGTAACAGGGTACAGTGACAGGGCACAGTAACAGGGTACAATAACAGGGTACAGTAATAGGGGACAGTAACACGGTGCAGTAACAGGGTACGATAACAGGGTACAGTAACAGTTGACAGTAAGAGGCTGCAGTAACAGGGTGCAGCAACAGGGTACGATAACATTGTACAGTAACAGGGTACAGTAACAGTTGACAGTAAGAGGCTGCAGTAACAGAGTACAGTAACAGGGTGCAGCAACAGGGTACGATAACAGGGTACAGTAACACGGTGCAGTGACAGGGTACGATAACATTGTACAGTAATAGGGTACGATAACAGGGTACAGTAACAGTTGACAGTAAGAGGCTGCAGTTACAGGGTACAGTAACAGTTGACAGTAACAGGGTGCAGCAACAGGGTACGATAACAGGGTACAGTAACAGGGTACGATAACAGGGTACAGTAACAGTTGACAGTAAAAAGGGTACAGTAACAGGGAACAGTAACAGGAGAATTCTTTAGGTGGACTGGTAAGTTCGAGGGTACCTCGGCGGATGGTAAAAAATTCGTACCTTAGAGATATTTAACGTCTGGGGTCCGCAATAATAGTACTTTAAAATCATGCTGTTGGTGACATTGAAAGTGCTTTGACAACAAATAAAATCGTCCCTGTCTCTCTCTCCAATATTTTGGAGTAGAGAAATGTTGAAAACAAAATGGATTGTGTGGTTTTTAAGTCGCTGGATATTAAACTCTTATAAACACCAATGATAGTACTGAACACTTCCCAATCCTATGATGCTAGCCAACTGAATCATTTTAGTAAGATAATGTTTTTTTTTGATTGATGGTTGGTTTGGACATACACATGTTAACCAATTATTGTTCTTAATTAACATCGACTTTCCATCCTCCTGTGAAACGTAAAATTAAATTGCTGACTTTTTGAACCACCTTAAACTTGTGTGACGGATACCAAACCTGCAATAGACACAAAATCCTCTTAAGAAAAACAAATAAAACAAGTAAACGGATACCAATTGTCGCAGAATTTTAAATAAATAAATGAAGTGTATCACTAGTACATGTTACGAAGACTTATTGAACATATTTGACTTAGATAATCGATTAAACAGTGTTATATTTGTAGTTTGTGACGAGTTGGGCACAGACCGTTCTTCTGCTGGGCGAACAGCAGGTGGTAGTGGACGCTGGCGCCCCCGGCCCCGTCGCCGGCGATTGTCACCTTCTCCGGGCAACCGCCAAACTTTTCGATGTTCTCCCGCACCCAGCGCAACGCCAGCCGCTGGTCCTTCAGGCCCAGGTTGCCGGGCAGCACGGCATCGCCGGTGGAGAGGAACCCTGCAACACGATCACACGGTTACACGCCCAACCGGGGGTTTGAGGGTCCATAGAAAATCTTAATAGTTTGTTGACAATATGTATAAAATATGCACAACAACTAAAAATAATTACATTTTAGATGAAAGTCCGCAAATGAAAGCTTTTTCTCACATAGGTCATGCGGTTATTTCATCATCAAGACGCTATTGATCATTATAGTTCACTGATTTGACGTTCCCTTCAAATAGATAGAAAATGTGTTTTGATGCTTTAGGTCCACTATCATTATCATTATTAACACTATAATTATCACTATTCTTAGTGAATACTACAGATAGTTTTATGTTAATGAGATTATATGATTTTTGGGAGTGTTTAATGGTGTGATGTATCATGTAGTTTTTACTGATCAAAGCCAGCTGAATATACTGTAGGATCATTAATTATGAGAGATAACTGTTATACGTGCCTAGATAGAAACTTAAACAAAGTTTATCCACCTGAAAAACCCCACAGATCATAATTAATCTGGATCACAAAGAGTACAGTAAAAATGTTTTCGAGTGATGGGTTGAAAAAAGTACGGTACACTCATGAAACTTAATGAATATTTTTACTATCGTTAGGTTTAGAGATCTGGACATCTTATAGGGATTGGAAGGGTTGACGTTCATTTTGATGACGTGGGGAATGGACTGAGAGGACGGACTTTAGAAAATTCTTGGGTCCAAGGAAGTGGTGCAGTTTTATACATTAATAAACTATCTTACCTAGAAGGCCCAGCCGGTACTGCACTGTGACCAGGACTATGTCCGCGTCCAGTAGATACTCGTGGGTGAACGGCCCGGCGGACCCGGTCTCGAACCTGTACCATGTTCGATTAAAACATTCACTGCGGTAGACGAGTATTTCCGTCTATTCGCTAAGGACCAATAGTGACACTCGCAGTGAATGTATTAAATGTAAAATTATTTTCAATTCAATATTAAATTTTACGTGAAGCCGGTTAGTTATTTTTTGTCTTATTACTTCATCAATGGAAATATCTTAAATACAGTAGCACAGTCTTCTTGTTCAACATTATAAACTTATAATTGTTTACCTTAGTTGATTTGAGTTACGAGCAACGCGTGTCGTCACGCCCGCAAGTAAATATATAGATGTGCCGGGACCTTCTGCCGTTCTTCTCTATGTTTGAAAAATGATGTTCTATGTTACTTGGTTTTATCGTTTTAGGTTAATGCAAAATACTCTGTAATATTTAAGTTCAAAAATAGGTTGTTAGCTTGCTGTCTTAATTATTTCAGTTTCAGAACAAATTTATTTATAATTATGTAAATAATAAAATTGTGTTTTTGCAGGGTTCATGAGTATAGAGGGTATTCAAATAAAGTACAAAGTTTTAACCGACTTAAAAATAATATATATAAATATATATATATATAGTCACTAAAGTAATTTAAGAAGTGGATGTACTTTTTTTGGCTAAAGCCCCGTTTACACGCAACGATATATCGCAGCGATCTGATCGGTACCAACCATATCGTTGCGATAATCGGAGCGTGTAAACGGGAGATCGCAGCGATATATCGATGGTATTGGGTTGGACGAAAAATGAAAATTTAATTTTTCTGGCTAGATTGACCACGATATCGCAAGGTTGGAGCGACATATTGGAACGTGTAAACAACACTCCAACTTATCGCTGCGATCAAAACAGTAAACAAACAGTTCTCCCCCGGTCAGAGTGAAGCTAGGTGTTCATTATGCTGGGTGACTTAGCCTCTCGTGAGTTTTTAACAGATTTTATAGAATTATATAGGAGTTTTCCTTGTCTCTGGCAAGTAAAATGTAAAGAGTACTCTGATAGGCAGAAAAAAGACATTGCATCCAAACTTCTTGGTTTACGTTTCTTTCTTGCTAATCTTGACAAACAAATTACATACATGGACCACAACAGTATCTCTTCCATGTTGATCGCAACCGAGACAAGGCCAACAAATTGCGAATAAAGTTGGTGCATAAAAATCGATGCGTGTAAACGGATCATCAATCTCCAATTTATCGCAACGATTTGTTGGTGCAATCAGATCGCTGCAATATATCGTAGCGTGTAAAAGGGGCTTAAGCATTAACGTACATTGCTGCACAATAAAGATTTTAAGGAAAAATTTTTAAGTCTTCCAAGGAAAACTTTTAGGTGCAATTCTCAAACTATGTTTCGGTATTTAAAACTAAATGAAACTATCCATATGAAAGATGAATGACAATAATGGTTGTAGATGGAACAGACCCGCCGCCGTGGAAGAACACCATGACGGGCAGGCACATCCTGGGCGGCGGGGAGGGCGCTGTGTTGTTCTCCGCTGTGGTGGCGTTCCCTGTGGTGGCGTTCCCGACCGTCGTGTTCCCGGTGGTGGCGTTCGCCAGAGCGCCGTCCACTACAGTTCCATTGACGGTGTAGTCCAGGATAGCATTGCTCATTGCGTCTCCAGATGGTTGGTTGTCTTTTGTTTCATTGGTTGAATTTGCTTTCGTTGCGTTCGACTGCGTCAGCTTCTGGTGAGCCAACTGTAAATGTGATGATAAAGTCGATCCACAGAGTGTTTGGTAGTCAGTGTAAAAACAATGTTATAGGTCTTATTATGCATGTAAAATGCAACAAAAATACTCAGTTTAGGCAATTACATCTCGCTCCACCTCCCAGTAACAGACAATTTAATTTTTTTCAAATTTCACGATATTGTTCATAAAAGTCTCGTTTTTCTCGCAATTTACGCAGCTTATTGCCACTTTTATGGCATTTTTTAAAATTGCACAAAACTACCTATTTCAAAAAGTGTAGTTTGTAAAAATTAAGCCATATTAAAGCCACGTAAAATCTACTTGAAAACTAAATTTTGGAAAGTTAAGAAAATAGGCACTTGCTGAAGATTTTTTTTCGTCAAGCTACGAACTGTCAAATTTTACCAAAACTTCCCCACATTCTAAGCTTTGAAATAATATTTTAGTAGTGACCCTTCCTATTTTACTAAGAGGCGGGAATCGGCGTTGAAAATTTACCTGTTTTTCAAGAAATACCTGTAGCAGTAGTACCTGATATCTTCCTGTAACTTCCTTGGAGGTTCGTAACCAAACTTTCTGTTTTTTCTCACATCATACATAAAATTAAACGCCTTAAAATTTAGAGAATCACGTCACAAAACCCACCTCAAAAAGTCGAATATATCGGAAGATATTGAATTAAGTTTTTGTAATATGTTTTTAATGGAGTTTGATCGCCTGCCAAATCCGCCTAGGTCAATTATTTTAAGCGCATCTTTCGGCATTATACTCTACCACGAAAGGCCTTTTAATGTACTAACCTATGCTTACATTTGAGATTTTGGACTGACTCCTAGTGAGCCATCCCCTAGAGTGGCCATCCTGTAGGTTGTGACACGGATAAGTAGGTCACTATCATCAGTAATGGGGGAAATTGGTATTTTTATTTTTTGTGGTGTAAAAGTTATTAAATGAATGAAATGAATGAAAAGTTTATTGTTCCTTCAAATACATAAACATACATGAAAATAATAACACAACAGTATAAACACAATAATTACATTTCAAGTTATTACAACTAGGTACTAAACAAACTTTTAATCAATATTTGAATTACGATATGCATTATATGTGTACAACTTGTATATGAACATAGTAATATTTCTAATGGTCTAGTAATAATGTACTTGTACTTTAGAAGAAACAATAACTGGTATTGTCCCGAGGTTATACTACCTGTTTGGGACTTGCACATAATGTTATTTTCTGCGCCCGAGGGATTTTGGCTGATGCGTGGTCAGCCGAAATTATATTGCATATGATAATATAACGTAGGGGAAAACTATAAACGCGACTAAAACGGACATATTTTTAAAGTGGTCTACTTTTTAAAATTTTTATGGAATGTTTATTCTATTATGGAAAATAAATTTTCAACATCATTGCAAGATAAAATAAATTGCTTGACAGCTTTTTCAAATTGCTTCCTATTTTCTAATTTTTTAATCGATTCAGGTAAACTGTTGTATAACTTAGGGGCTAAAAACGAATAGGACTTTCTGTATAAAGTCAATTTTGGTTTGGGGACAGTTACGTCCATTGCTCTACGAGTCTCCCTAATTCTTCTTTCGCCTTTGTTATTGTTTCCACTTCTGATAAAAAAACTCTCTTAATACCTTAAATATGTACAAACTTCTAAGTGGTAAAATCTTTGTCAGTGCAAAGAGTGGTTCAGTATGTTCTAATCTCTGCCTATTTAAAATTAGTCTAACAAAACAATTCTGCAAAACTATTAATGGTTTTAACGAAGTTTTATAAGTGCCTCCCCACACACAAATACCATATTCAAGCTTCGAATTAATTAGGGCATAGTATATTATTTTCAATAATTTTGGATAACATACTGCCTTCAATGTATAAAAAATCCTGACATATTTTATTAACTTATCTCTTAAATAGTCAATATGAGCTTTCCAAGCTACACACGAATCTAAATATAGACCAAGATATTTTATTTCGCTAACTTGTTCAATTGATGGGCAAGAACAATTAAACTGAGGACACGAGATATTATGATATAATATAGGAGCATTAAATACCAATGATTTCCTGGGTGAGAAAATTATATACTTTGTTTTGGGACTCATAACCATGAAATTTTGTGTGAACCATTTTTTAAGTATATTTATATCATCTTGGAGTTTTGCTCTAAGTTCTGGAACAGTGTCCGCTCTGTAAAATAGTGCGGTATCGTCGGCAAAGGATACTAAGTTACCTTTGAAATTCCCATTACATAAACTGTTTACATAAATTAAAAATAGTGGACCCGAGAGTACCGATCCCTGTGGTATGCCATGACGCAGATATCCGCGGTCACTTAATACTTCTCCAACTTTAGTTTGTTGGGATCTTCCTGTAAGGTAAGACAAAAACCATCTGTATGGAATTCCTCGTACTCCAGCATTGTACAGTCGTTCGAGAAGTATAGTGTGGTCGACAGTATCAAAAGCTTTCATTACATCTACGAACAAGCCAGCACAATACTTTCCGTCATTCACACCATTAGACACCTGCGTCATGAAACACAACAAGGCATCGTTTGTATTTTTTCCACTTCGGAAACCGTATTGATTTTTACTAAAATATTCTACTTTGGTTAAAAAATTTATAAGACGAATTTTTACTACTTTTTCGATTATTTTTGAAAAAATCGATAACAAGGCTACTGGGTGATAATTGCTAGGATTTAATTTATTAGATTTTTTATACAAGGGTGTCACTATTGCTTGTTTGAGAACAGTAGGAAATTCACCTTTCAACATACTGAGATTTATTAATTCAGTCAGTACATCTAAAATACTTTCACATATATTTTTTATTATTACTGGCGTAATCTTATCATATCCCGGAGCTTTCCTAGGCCTGAGAGAATTAACAATTCTTCTAACCTCGTCTTTATCAGTCGGGTAAAAAAACAAGGAATCTCTGATAATATCTCTTTTAAAAAAGATATCTAAAGTAATGTTCCGTGCGTCCAAGACTTCCCTATCTACTGCGATATCTTTTCTTAAATCACTCGCGATTGAACAAAAGAATTTGTTAAACATGTTTGCTACTTTATATTTGTCCTGTACAATAATACCTTCCCTATCTTCCAAGATAACGTCTATGGTCCCCTTTCTTTCCCGGCCAGTTATTTCATTTATTACCTTCCACTGCTCTCTCGGATTACTTTTGTTATTTACTACTCTTTTGCTAAAATATTCATTCTTTGATAACCTTATCCTATTTACAACTGAATTTTTAAACGCATTATACTCCACCTTTAAAGAGATGTTGTTTGGATTTTCCTTTAACATTTTATACATTGAATTTTTGGTATTTATCATCTTAAGCAATGGATCCGTTATCCAAGGTTTTAATTTATTGAATTTATTTCCACTTCTACTTTTAACGTGCTGAGATTTATTTATACTAGACACTAAAATTGAAAGAAACATTTCAAAAGCAGCAGATACAGAATTTGCAGAAAATATTTCATTCAAATCTGATTTTATTAGGATCTCATTTAACGTTTTATAGTTAATTTTTTTCTGCTGAAATGTATTTTTCCTGCTATCTATATTACGATGACATTTAACACATAGAACAGTTGCCCGGTGATCTGTCACATCCGTGTCCAGCACCCAAGCATCCGTGTCAACCTCCACGCCTAAACTATGACGAAAAAATATATGATCTATCAAAGTTGCTGAATCATTTACGACTCTGGTTGGCTCCGTTATTTTCGATTCCAATCCGAAACTTGCCATTTTAATCAAATAGTTTTCTGTTCTCTTATTTAATTTAAGTAAATTTAAGTTTACGTCGCCAGCAAATATTAAATTTTTGTTCTTTACGTGGTCTAATAGATTATCCAACTCGTTAATAAAATCCTCTTCACTAAATTCTTGCAATCGGTATATACCTATTATCTTATATAATAATAGAGTGCATTTAAGGCTCTAGAGAGAGAACTACTGAACGGATCAAGGTCGTTTTGGTGTCAATTGATTTCTTATGACACCTAGATTATAGGAAAAATATGGTATCCCTCAGAAAATGCCTCACAAACCCGCAAAATGAAAATTAGACCTTATTTAGACCAATCTAAGACGTGATTTTGTCGATTTGTTTACTGGTCCAGGTGATCCATATCTTACATTGAAATTCGACACCACTGCTGTTTTACAAGTATTTTTGTAAACAAAACAAGACAAATTTTCAATTCTATGATAATAATTGACAGATACAAATAAAATCCGGGACACGTAATGTTGCAGTGGATTTTAAAGCAGTAAAATAAATATTTAACAGCTGATGCTTTAGTAAAATTTTTGTGCTATACTATAAAGAGAGTTTATTTAATATAGACGATTGAATTTATATTTAAACTTACGAGTTATTTATTAATATTTGTTTACACATATGTTTTTATAACTATCAACTAATGAGCTTTATGTTTTGAAATGTATAAACATAATCTTTTGATTGTGAAATTCTTCCCAACGTAATTTAATCCATTAATTTTTGTTATAACTAAGTCACAACTTCATTATATTCTTATTTTTCATACTTTTAAGGTCGTGTAGGCTTATGATTCTACATGTTTACAAGTTGGTTTATTGTTCCCACATATGAACAATGGAGTACAAAAATATGAAATTTGGAACTATGAACTGGAAGAAATAAGTCTCGAAATGTACAATAAGAAATACCAATAAGAAGAAAAGGAGATGGAAACAAAAGACAAAGAATAAACATTTTGAATAGTGGTTTAGTGAAGGTAAAAACCCTACTACTGTATACGATTGACTTAGAGGACAATTCAGCAACACTTAGTACACCCAGGAATGTACTTCTATACCATTGCGTGAAAAATTCGAGAACTTGAAAGCAAGGTTCAATTAGATGCATAAACACTGTGGAAGAGCCCACACAGAATGGTGCTCAGCGATGGTGGTCATACCAAAACCTAATGGGGATGTTGACTCTGAACAAGAACGTAAGGAGTAAAAAATACCAGCAGAGATTGAAGAGACACTTAATCAGATTGGTAAATCTCGAGTGTTTAACAAATAAGATACAAATTCCACATTCTGGCAAATTAAATAGACTCTGAGTCAGCAAAATTATACCAATAAGTTAATTAATTGGCATACTGCTGGAATTTAATAAATGGAAATACGGTTAAAAACATTTAATCGTTATCTTTTTCTGTAAAGTCTCATAGCCTACTATTGTAAAACCATATATGATATAGCAAGTATTATAAACTATTTAAACTTATAAAATATTGATGATATACTAGAGATCGCCTCCTGATCGAAATTAGACCAAAGTTTTAGATGATCTGGACCCAAGAAGTTTAAAAACATTTTATAACTGAAACATCTGTTCTTCCTGTTTTAGCCATTGTTTTTACAACAGCTGTCTAATGATTAAATCAATTCTCCTTCCTCCAAAAGATTAAACATTGAAACTTTGAAAGCCTGTGGAGCGTAGCCCTAAGTAAGGACATCCTTATGGGGAAGTGAGAACGCCGCCCCTGAAACACAGATAGCACCATCAAGACGGTAAGGATTATGCTGATTGGTTGAATGGAAACAGATGACTAGAATAATTTTACAGAGGGTTGTTATTGTTTTGAATTTTTGTAAACAAATATGCTCATTTTGACATTTGAGAGGTAGAAAGAGCGCTTCCCGTGACAGTAAGGAGAAGTAATCCTAACATCAGCGCTTTATTTTCCTCTGGTTTTCGGGGGCAAAACTAAAATTTTTTTACATGGGATGTCTTTACTTATTCGGTTCTGTATACATTGCTGGCGACCAACGTGAATTAGAATTGGATTCTGCTCATCTACACAGCACTATACCTTTCTAACGGTATGCGATAATATATTAGATTTCTCCTACAATGCACATGAGCTGAGAAAAAGATTAGGAAAAAAAACATGATTGCCTATTATAGAAGACTAAAAAATCGCCCACTGGTCAAAATTCGACCAAATATTTAGTTGATATTGAGCAAATTAGTTAAAAACATTATAGATAAAACGAACTGTTCTTCCTAATTTGCTATAATTTGTTATTAAAACAGCTGTTTCATGATCAATCAATTATCGTTCTCCCATAAGATTAACATTGAAATTTTCAAAGCCTGTAGGGCGTTTCGGGGGCTGATGTGAATCAAAATATCATTCTGCTCATCTACAAGACACTACCTTTCAAACGGTATGTGCAGGTTTCTTTTACGTTGCTCACAAGCTGAGAAAAAAGGAAGAAAAGAAACATGCTTGCCTATTAATATTTAGATAACTGTTCAAATTGCTAAAGAAATAGAAAAATTTTAGTTTTAATACTGTGTATTAATAAATTCTGTGATCATTTTCAAACGTGAACATAAAATTCATGACTGACCATCATGAATGTTACCCGTCATTTTTGACGGGCTGTTTGCTAGTATTAAATACTACTGATTTACTTAACACTAGTTCTATATTAATACAGTCAGCTGTTCTAATATTTACACAGTCAATTTGCCTACTTGTTATTACATCTGACACATACAAGACAACACCCCCTGCTCTAAAAGTGCTGCACTTGACATACATTGTAAATCCTGGTATCTGATATAAATCCTTTTCATAATCATCTATCCATATCTCTGTGAGTATGATAATATCAGGAATTTTTTCTAAACATTGTAATTTACAGAGAAAAAGGTCAAAATTTTTGCGTAAGCTTCTAATGTTTTGCTGTAAGAGCTTTATGTACAAGCTCGTACAAGCTTTATGAGCTGTAGGTACCGGAGACTTCCGGTGTCATGGCAGTGGACGATGGATGGGATCTATGTGGTGTGTGCAATAAAGTTGTAAAAGAGGACGATGAAGGAATTAATTGTGACGGTTTTTGTGACAAGTGGTTCCATATAGCCTGTGTAAATATTGACAACGATAAATACAATATTATAACGAAGATTGAAGACACTATACTGTGGTTCTGTGAACCATGCGACAGTAAGTTGAACGTAATGAAAAAGTCTTGGAAAATTAGTGAGGACAGTTTTGACATGCATAATTTATTGCGTAAAACCTTTGACTTAGTTAAAGACTTATCTAAAGTTAGAGACAAATGTTGTGAAACCCATAATCAATCATCTATTGTACCAATTGAAGAAGTTAGGTTATCTCCAAATACAAGTATCAGTAGTAATTTTCAGGAATCAACAGACGACAGACGATATGTCAAGAAGCAGACGATTAGTAACACTTCCGGTTCAAATCATTACTCAAAGGCTACAGAATTGAAAAAACATTGCATCGAAAAAGCCCGATCTGATCAATCCGAAAGTCGACAACCTACCGATCTAACAATCGATAAAGAGGACTATCGAACTGAAGTGAATAATGATTCGAATATCATTGATGACAATACAGCTTCGGTTGTAACTAAAATCTCAGAACCAAATATGACTAATTCGGTACGGCCCATGAATGAGTTACCGTGGCAACAAGTTGGGAAAAAAGGAAGTGTAAAGGAAAAATCCTACGTTGGAGCGATAAAAAGCAACGTTAATGTGAAGCAACGAAGTAATCAGGCAAGCAGTACTAGGCCTGCCACAATGGAAACTAATCAGCATCAACGGAATGCGGATATCTTGAATAAAACTGCCTCTACTACATCAACAAATCGAGTAAAGGAGACCTCTCGCCGAGATCGTGATTACCGTCATAATAATGGCCGTAAAAACAATGTAGTCATCGGCACGGGGAACAGCAACACAACTCTGGCCGGAACTAAGCGTGCATGGTTCCATCTTGGAAAAATAAAAAAGGGAACAACGGTGGACACTGTGAAGACATTTCTTGACTCCAGTTTTCCTAATGTTCACTTCGACATTGAAAAATTAGAAACTAAGGGTGTAAATGAAAGTTTCAAGATTGGTGTGGACTTCGATCAAAAGGACAAAATACTGGAAAGCTCGTTATGGCCTAAAAACGTTACCATAAAACGTTTTTTATTCAGAAGAGCCTCGGAATTGCAGACAGCTTGAAGCACAATTTAGACTCTGGTAGGCCTAATATGGTAACTTCTAGGCTACCTAGGACTAGGCCTAACGTTAGAAATGTGTTGTGCTATCTAAATGTGCAGTGCCTCAGGACTAAAATTAATGTAGTTTCACTTTTTTGTGATGAAAACAAAATAAATATTCTTTGTGCTTGTGAACACTGGATGAGCAGTGAGGAAAGTGAATACTTTACTAGTATAAACAGATTGAAACTAGTGACTGGTTATTTTAGGCATGAACATAAAAATGGTGGTGTGGCCATTTATGTTGATGACAATATTGAGTGTAAGGCTGTTTGTCTAGCACAGTTCTGCCTTGAGCGTGTTTTGGAGGTTGTGGCCATTGAACTTATTGAGTCCGCCACAATAATTATTAGTGTATATCGTTCCCCTGCCGGAGAAATTGATCAGTTTTTTGAGTTATTGGATCAGTGTCTTACCTACATTATTGGGTTGGACAAGAAAATTATCATAGGTGGGGACTTCAACATTGCCTTGAACGTTGATGAGCAAGCTACTCGAGATTTTACCAACCTACTGCGCAGCTACGGCCTTTTCCTGACCAGCCTACTGCCCACCAGAGGGACCCGCTGCCTCGATAGTGCTGCGACTGACCTGGACTTGTGGGACTACAGCTCCTGGGTAACAGAGGCCTTTGTGGCGGACCACAAAGCCGTGCTGGTTGAAGCAAACTTCAGTTCGGTAAGTCCTCCTTCAGATACTCCTGTATGGCTTAGTAACTATAATAGAAATTTTAGAATTATAAAAGAGGACTTGGTCCCTTTTTTCAAGCAAGCTCTCTCTGAGGTTACCTGGTCAGATCTTATAGACAAAAAACAGCCCGAGGAGGCTTTTGAGGCTTTCTTTGATGTATTAAATGACTTATTCAATGAATTTTTTCCATTGCAAGTTAAGCGGTCAGATGTTACCTCAGACAGAATAAAACATAAATCTTGTAAGGTTGATAAACCATGGTATACCGAAGAGTTAGCCAGATTAAAGATGTTTATAATGACTTTTAGAGACATCAAAATGAATGCTACTGAGGAAGAAACTAGGGCTCATTTTCACTCATTGTACATTAGCGCTAAGAGGCAGTATAGAGTTAAGGTAGACGAAGCTAAAAAATTAGCGAATGCACAGTCCATTGAAAATTCCTTGAATCCCTGTAAGGCCCTTTGGAATCTTGTAAATAATAGTAGAAAATCCACAAAACCTCCTACTTCAAAGTGTACGGCAACCCCAGATGATTTTAATAATTTTCTTATTGGTAAAGTCTCCAGTATTGCTAATAGTTTTAGTGCTGATGACGTAAAGGCAGCTGAATTAGTAAATAATCAAACATCCAGTCTATGCAAGTGGAGGGCGATAACTCCTGAGGAAGTAGTGATGTTGGTCAGTCGCCTTAAGGCCTCTCACAGTCCTGACATTTACGGGATGACCTCCGTTCTGATTAAGTCAATAATAGATACCATAGCTGTGCCACTAAGTAGGGTTATCAATATGTGCCTACGAGCAGGGATCTTTCCGCATAGGCTTAGAATATCGAGGACAGTACCCATCTTTAAAAAGGGCGATCCTTCAAATATGTCCAGCTATAGGCCAATCTCTATTGTGCCCATGTTTTCCAAGATAATGGAGACAGTACTGAAGTTACAACTGGTCCAGTACTTCGAACATAACAACTTGTTCTCCGATCTCCAGCACGGATTTAGGAAGGGTAGGTCTACCGTCACTGCAGTAGCGGATCTTACTCAGCGAATTTATGAGGCGTACGAGGCCACCGACACAGTTGCACTGACCTTGTGCGACTTAAGTAAAGCTTTTGATGTAGTCCCACACAACATCCTGTTAATGAAGCTTCAACGTTATGGAGTTCGAGGCACAGCACTGGAAACTCTCACCTCCTACCTTGACAACCGCCAACAAGTTATCTCCATCTGTGGGTGCTCAGTCTCAGCCCCTCTTAGTCAACCATGGAGTTCCGCAAGGGTCTGTGTTGGGACCTGTGCTGTTTTTGGTGGCCATTAACGACCTTGAGCTTGAAGGCAATGCACTAAGGTTCGCAGACGATACCACCCTCGTGTCTACTGGTAGCGATCCTGTAACAGCTAGGGAGAGTTCGGAACTCCTGTTTGAGGAAGCGAAGGGTTGGTTTGAAGTAAACAAGCTTAAGCTAAATGAAGATAAGACACAAAAACTCATATGTTCATTAAGTACATCGTTAACACAGGAATATGCGAACGTTACTCTGCTTGGCTTTGTAATTGATCCTAAACTAACCTGGAATGATCATATTGAGAATGTGTGCAAGAAGCTAGCTAGAGTACTCTTCTTATTGAGGAAATTGACTAAGTTAGTTGACAGATCCTACCTGCTTGTTGTTTACTACGCACTATTTCACAGTCATGTCATTTATGGCCTACAACTTTGGGGCCATGCATCAAGCTGTTCTCGAATTCTCAAGCTACAGAAGAAGGCTGTGCGTATATTGACGGGAAGTGGGAGATTGGACCACTGCAAACCACTGTTTGAAAGGACTGGCATCTTAACTGTGCACAGCTGCTACATACTTACCTGTGTTAGTTTTGTTCAGTCTAATCTGCACAAATTTATGGCCAGGGACCAAGTACACAGCCACAACACCAGGCATAAAAGCAAATTAGACGTTCCTCGCTGTAGACTGAGCAAAACCAAGGACTCCTTCTCAGTTGTAGCAATTAAACTTTACAACAAGCTTCCTGACAGCATAAAGCGGCTTGAAAGTGTTAGGTTCTCCGCGCTGCTTAAGTCCTGGCTGAAGAACAGACCCTTTTACTCGCTGCAGGAGTTCTTTGAATATGACTGTGTGGGCTTGGAGCAAGCTCAACATAATGATCCCATCCATTGCCAAGAATTTTAGTAAAATCTACGGAAGTCACTGTTCCCTTCCAAGTGTATATATATATATATTGTAAATAATCTGTAAATATTTGACGCTGCTAATCCAGACATGTCTGGTCACAAGCAAAGGAGGAGGTAATAAGGTAATAAGGTAATACCCACCATAAAGATTAAAAATGTCATTTTTAAAACTGGTCATATAAGATTAACATGATCATTATGAAATAGGTCATTAAAGAAAAAAAAATAATCTTAACTGCTACTATTAAACTCAAAAATTAATAACTAATATTTACAAACTCACTTTTAGCATTATAACGGGTTTTTCATACATGTGCAATCTGCTCCATTGTAGTAGCTACAATGACCGGATCGCCTTCATTTTTTCGTAGGAAAATTCGTCCATTCTTGACCCAAACAAATGTATATCCTTTTTCTTTTTTCAATGCCAGCTGCATTCAATACCTTCCGTCGAGCAGGTGAGAGACTTTCATTAATATATATGACTTCCGCTTGTGTGTTTGTGAAACCAAGATCATGAGTATTAAAATTCCTCTTAACCTTTCGTTTTGTCAGCATTTCCTCTTTGACAGCCCGGCGAGTGAACTTCACGATGATTCCTCTCTTCTTCCCTTCCTGTTTGGAACCTATTCGATGACACGCGTCAATCATCTCTTCAGTTATTTGCATTCCAAGTGCGTTGCCAACTGTCTTGATGACGTCAAACACATTTTCAGTTTTTGTTTCAGGAATACCATTTAACTCGAGGCAATTTACTCTGGAGTATTGTTCAAGATTGTCTAATTCAGTTTCGAGTGATTTTACTTTCTTTTTCAAATTTGTGTTTTCCTGAGTAATATCTTGAAACCTTTCTTCATATGATTTTATGATTTTTGCCTGCTCATCGAATTTTGTTTGTAGCTCACGGATTCCAGCGTGACAATTCTCAACAGATTTCCCCAGTTCATCTTCTAGACGTTTTAACTGACTCCTAGAATCTGCTTGCATTTCTTTTAACAGCGCAGCCAAATCTTCATTACTCACGCCACCGCTCTCTACAGCTGACTCAAACTTCATACTTGCCCTTCTTACTTTTTGACAGTCTTCACATCTGAAAATTTCATTTTGTTCTTGTAAGTACTTCACATCATCTTCTGTCATATTGACGCAGCTTCCATGGAAATTACTGTTGCAGTCTTTGCACTGTAACTTAATATGACGGGCATTAATACTACGATTGCACACTTTGCACTTGTCACTCATTTTTGCAGACTTTAAACCACTAAAAAGCACTTAATTCACAATTAGACAGGAAAAACTGCAGGTCGCTACACACAGTAGTAAAACATTCGTTATCTGTTCAACCAAGATAAGCGCACCGCTGACCACGCACGTCCGTCCACCTTGAGCTCTGCCTCATAACTGTGAGAATGAGTTCCAGAATTAATTGTCACCCAGTATAGTGTGTGATTATTTCCAACAATGATATAATTACTTCATGTAAAACCAGTCTATAATTATGTTTAAAGCCGATTCACGTCCCTTATGAAAATAGGAAAAGTCACTTCTAATATGTCATTTTAAAGCTTAGTAAATTTTGGTGATATTTGACAGTCTGAAGCTTGACGAGTAAAAAAGTTTTCTCCTGCAAGTTATAGTGTCCTTTTTCTTAATCTTCCAAAATTTGGTTTTCAAGTAGATTTTACAAGTTTTACGAGGATTTGATTGGAACAAACTGTATTTATTCCAATGGACTATTTTGCGTACTTTCTGAAAATGTCATTAAAGTGCCAATAAGTTTAGTAGAAGGTGAGGAAAACGATTTTTATAAAGAATGTAGAGGAGTAAAAATAAAATAAAAATGGCTGTTACTGGAAGGTGGAGCAAGATGTAACTGTCTAAATTGCGTATTTTTGTCGCATTTTACAAACATGATATCCCCTCAAAAATTTTTACAATACGCTGTATAGTAGTGACAAGATATATTAATAAAAAGTTGACTGAAGCTATTGATAGTTTTAGGAGATTAACGAGATATTAAAGCATTAAATTTTGTAATGTGATCAACTGATTGAGGTTGAGCCTACATTTACCTTCCAAATATTGAATCAAATTTTACATTGCCGAATCTTTGTAAAGCGTTCTATATTGATATCCAAACTATTTTCTTTGGCCGTATAAAAATTTTAGACATACAAAATAAAAATAAATATGTATCAAAACGTGCGACAAGTACTGTAGAATTAAAGCCAAAGAGAACTGAAAATGATTTAATATATTTCATTAATAATCCCCTTAATAGCCTTGATTTCCCAATAATACAAGATCAGTTTCTGAACAATGTAGATTGGAATTGAAATCGTTTGGGATACAACAACAAATTGCCTGCAAAAGTGTGTTACGTTTGATTAGAGTAATAAATTGCTCAAAGCAGACTAAATGATCAATCGTCCCTGTAAAGGGTGTCCAGTTCTAATCGTTCCATATTTAACGGTGTTAATTAGAAACTAAATAAATCAAATAAAACGTACATGTTTCTTTTGTCCATTCAGTTTCGTTTGCCTTTCAGTATGCCTTTTTTACTTAAATCATGGTATCTTAGAAACTTGGCACATCCATTGTATAGTTCCGATGAAATTTCGGTCTTACGCAGTTTATAAATAGTGACCATGTTATATTACTGCTAAACTATACTAACATTTAAAATTAATAATAGAGATGGAACAATGTTGTGCAAAAAAGATTTATACAATTTTATTATCTAGCACAAACACCATCAAGACTGTACAGAGCTAACACCAACCAATAACAAACAAACTATTAAGTAAAAATACAAAAATTGCTTAATAATTGGCTTGCAAAAAGCATTTTTTTTAAGATCCTACTTACTCCTTTATCTGGCGTTTTATTTAAACTTTTTGTTATTGTGTTTTGGATATTTGATTAAGACAACTTCAAGAGTCGTAATACTTAGAGACGGAGCGTCGACTAAGGGAAACCGAAAATTATTGGAGGTAGGACATGTGTTGTTGTAATATTTTATGGGTGAACCAGAAAAAATACTTCATAAAGTATTGGCAGTAAAAGCTGAGTAGCGTACTGGCCTACCATGAAAAAATTTTGATTTCAATTTCGTTTTGACCTTGCAAAAATTGATAATCAAGAATGTCAGTCGTTATCGGAAGGTAGGTCAACACGGTGGTCCATGGTACTAAAGTAGTCGTTAGGATGTGTTACTCTAACGCAAGGCCTAGTCCAAAGGTTACACGAACATTTCACCCCCTGCATAAAAGCCGCTTTTACACTATACACCTTGTTATATATACTTATGTTTGTAAAACATGTTTTAAACAACTTTTGTTTTTAAAACTTTACCTTGTGTTTATAAAACTTTTGTTGTTAAACATTTCATTTAATGCGCTAAACTTCAGTCAAACATGCTTAACAAAAGGCCACAGTCAAGATGAGTGCTTGGGACAATGATGTAGTGTTGGCTGATGCCGCATGTATTGTGATTTGCTGTGCTAGGAAAAAAAGCAAAACGTCGCTTTTGGTTACGTCCTTGGACCTTCGTTGCAATCTAGGAGTAAGTACAGTGGCAGTGAAATGTTACAAGATTTAGGACAGAATGACCAATATTTATTGGCAGGGGAAATTGAGGACTGATGGTAGCTTCAAGAACTTTTTAAGGATGATAAGTGCAGACTCCATCACAAACGGTCATCTAACCACTCCACTAACTTAACAAAACACTTTACTCACAAATAAAAGCACGTGATGTATAGGCAGCCGCAAGAAGCGTATTACTTATTTGAGACAGAACAGCAGAAACAATGTTTTGTCAACAAGTTTGACGTTTTAAGTAGGTATCAAACATGTTGTACAACAAAAGTTTATAAAAACACAAATTTACTTTGATATTTCCGACACGGCTCGGGAAACCTGCAACCTGTTGCAAAACACGATTTTTGGGTTTTAAAACATGATTGTTGTACAACATGTTTATGAAATTTCTTTGCATTCTTAAACATGTTCAAACCAATTACTATAATTGGTTTCACAACAAAAGTTTATAAAACAAGTTGTATAGTGTAAATGTGGCATAACACGGTGTAGGGTTTCCAGTGGTACTCACGATGCGCTTCTCGATGTTCTCCGGGGTGAAGACGTTGAGGTAGAGGCAGTCCTCCTTGCCAATGGGGTCGCCGTGGCGCCGCTCCGGCTGGAGGCAGGGCACGCCGAAGTCCAGCGCCCACCGCTCGCCGTCCCATGGGTCCACCGGCTCGGGGCTCTAGGGGCACGGGCTCAAGCGTGGGTCAACAGTTGATAGCATTCATAGACTATTATAAGGTCTGTAGAGGAAAAAGCATAACTTCTTCCTAAGGTCAGCTGAATAGCTTTTTTTGTGTTTTCCGGATATGAAGCGTCAAAACTAAAACGGAAGTCAAGTTACGTTATAATATTTACCATTACACAGCTGATTGAAAAAAAAGAATGAAGCAGTCTTGCCACGGGTACGATATTTATCGTAACGGGACCACATTACTCTATTTTACATTTGGATTATTACTTAATAACAAACCATTATATAGTGACCGAATTAACAATTATCTCTCGAGGTAAAACTAAAACCATAAATTCTACCCTAGTTTGATTTGAAATTCCTTATTTTAGCAATAGTTGAGACGAAAATCTCCAACGCACACGAGAACGATTGTTGTTTCCTGCAGCGTTGGCAACACTTGCAGGTAACAAAGAGTAAAATGTTGGTTCTTTAAACACTTTTTCAACGAACAAAATCTCTGTGGCGACATCCAGGGATGTCGCAGAAACTGACACCATTGCTCTTATAGGATGTAGCTCACCTGGCACTACAGTCATCTTGATATACACTAACGTGAATAGACTTCTCATTCAATGAATGTTGTTTGATACAGAATTTTGGAAGGTGCGTGTTTGCCGCGCCAGAGGCGTTGAAATCGATGTTGTAATTATTCAGCTGGATTAACAGTTCTTATTCTTATCTTATCTTATACTCTAAAACAAGCTCCATTTGTCCGGGCAAAGTTTTTTTACGCTCCAAGGATATTTGATTTTTTGATTGAATATGGGGGTTTTGGTGACCAGAAATCGATTGGAGCTGGTTCCATAGCTGGGAAAAATCCGGTTTTCGCGCTAGAGCTCTTTAAAGTTTCCATGTTATCCTTATGGAGATTTTTAAATTGAACAAAAATCAGCTGATAAAAACCAATGTAACCAATGTGTTACATCTTTAATCTGTAGTTTAGGAAAATTATATCAAAGTGCAGCATCCTTCGGCCTGGCGAGTGAGCGAAGCGAACGAGCTCTTCTTAAAAAGGAATAGGGCGATTGAGCGGAGCGAACGAGCTTTGTGTGAGAAAGAAAGTAATAATTTTACCGAGCTTCAGCTCGGTTCCCCTGGTACTGAAATAGTTAATCATTGGTTAAAAAGAGTGGTAGTACTGATTTACGTATCATCATTTACTACTTGTACTTATTTTCATCGCGGGAAGTCACGCAACCGTAAATTTTGTTCAAACACTCCTATGCTATGAGAAGTCTCTTCACGATAGTGTGTATAATGAATGGAGCAATTCAATGTTATTAAATAAACATGTTAAAAATTGATTCATTCATCTGTAAATAAATATTCTTAACCCTAGATCTGGCGATCGTCAATTTGTGACGATTTGAGTGCGATTACCAGTGGCGTCGTCACTTTTGTGACGATATCAACATGCGTCGGAACTTTCTAAAATAAAAATACGAAAACCGTTTAAACCGCAATCTTATACCATTAGAAAGAGGAGGTTCTGAGGATTCATATTCATATATAAAACACTATTGAGCGCCTATTATGTAGCGAGAAATATAGTTCGAAATAACAAGAGATTTCAACATTTGATGTCGCGGCGAAAATATTCGTCATGTGATCACCAAAACAGCTGTTTTGTCGATCGACAGAAAAGTTAATACAAAACACAGTGAAATACCAGTGTTACCATAGAAACCGAAATTTCTCGGACTAAGAGTCGTCTGTTGACAGTTTTTTGTATCTATTATAGTTACGGCAAAAATATTTTTCAACAAAGTAAGGTTTTTGTGCCTGAGCGGCAATGGCCTCAGCGGCGGTCGTCACTAAAAAGACGATTATGAAACAAATAATATTTACGTTTTAGAATTATTTTTTCTGGAATATATTTACAGCGAAAGAAAGAAGAAGAACTGCCCTTTACTTTGATGTGACTTGCTTCACGTTGCGACGGTAAATTTTGTTTTGAGACCTTCTGAAAGGTCACCCTGATTTCTCCGAACTTCTTCGTCTTGGCCCAAAATGGTGGTCGTAAATATCGGTAGGCATTATAATAGGTAGGCCTACCAAAATGTAACTTTCTTTGAAACTACAATATGACCTTTGGACCTTGGGAAAATTCCTTGAAAATTGGGCATCATGTTTGTAAAAGATGTGTATTAAATCTATTCCCTACAATATGCCCAATCTGTCAATACAATATCAACATCACATTTTACTAAAAAATCAATTTATTACAATATTTTATACAGTTGTGAAATACTTGGAAAACTAGTCAATGATTGAGGTTTGTAAAAATCGGTACGCATTATCGTAAATTCGCCTGTACACCTTTTTGTGTTGTATATTTTGTACAATTTTTTTTTTCGTTTATTTCCAAAAAAATACAAATACAATCGTCAGTGATAAACAATTACAAGGAAATTATTTCCCCGAATAGACGATAAGTCCGTGTTCGGGGAAAGAGTTCATATCCAGTTGATGCTATCACTGGCACATTATATAACATTCTTAAAATACATTTCACTTTAGAAACTAAACTAAAAGTAACTTACGTAACTAAAACCCAAGAATAAATTTAAACATCAAAAAAATCTATTTGATTAAAATCATCAAATATACATCAAATATCACCAGAAGCTATAATTGAAACTAAAAAACAAAAAACAAAACTCTATTTTGCTTTTTCTATACAATAATTTATTACAATATTTTATACAGTTGTGAAATACTTGGAAAACTAGTCAATGATTGAGGTTTGTAAAAATCGGTACGCATTATCGTAAATTCCCCTGTACACCTTTTTGTGTTGTATATTTTGTACAATATTTGTATCTTTCCTAAAATTAGAACAAATTCCCTACAATTTGTATATCTCAGAATTTTTATAAGGTTTGTTTTACAAATTTTATTTTGCTTTGAAAGTTTCATAAAAATTAGGTTTTTGTAACAAAAAATTCGAAGTCTTACATTCTGACATCATTTACTCATACATTTTACAATTCAAACCCATACAATTATATATTTTTTGAAAGATCAGTTATTTCTTTATCATGCAGTATCATATCTATTTACTGTAGATGCATTCCACTATTTTATATATGACGATAAAAAAGTGTGCAATTTTCTTGTTTTTTGAGTGTTAACAATGTTTTTTTTATAAAAAATTTTTGTTTGGGAGTATTTAAAAAACAATGATATTTTACGTAGGGAATCATATTTCAAACAACTTTTACATTTAAGTCAAGTGTGAAAAAAAACTATTTGTTGGCTTTCTTGTGGGTTGCTTTCAAAATTTATATTTTGCTTAATCCAAACATTTGCAAACTTTTTGCTTCTACACCTAAACGCATTGCTTGAAAATATATTTTTTTATACCATTCTATTGTAAAATTATCCCTAAAACAGAAAATATACATATGTGTACACTTATTCCAAAGCAATTGGTCTGTGTGACGAAATATATGGTACCACTACAAAAAGGCAGAAATGGCTCTGCCAACGGTGTCAAACATGAACGCCAGATCTAGGGTTAACTGGCTTTGTTTTTGTCTTTTTACCAAATGTTATAGCCAGTCCGCCAAAAGACTAAGACAAACCAAAGTCTTTTGAAATAAAACTAAAGCCTGTCTTTTCCAGTATTACAACGTTTAGCAGTTTTAATTCATTGAAACATAAATACCAACCTTTCAGTTCTACACCTTCTTATTTTAGAACCCTGTACAATAAAGCATGGCATTGAAGTTTTACTTTTACCGTTATGTCAAGAATGCCTTTAACTCGGGGAGGTGGGTCGATATGTTGGATGCGCTTCGCAACACCTTTCGCGTTCCTGCATATCAGTTGCGACTCATCGAGGATTATCTCCGCTCTCGAAAGCCTGATCTACGACACAGGGGACGGAACGTGGACGATGGAAGTCACTCCTGGTGCCGCGCAAGATTCAATAATCGGCCAGGATCTCTGGAACGTTACCTATGACAGCCTCCTGAGGTCGGAGATGCCTGAGGAAACCACTTTGGTTGGGTACACCGATGATGTTGCAGCTCTCATTGTCGCACGCAACGTTGAGCTGGCCCAACTAAAGTTAAACCGAGTCATGCGTGTGGTCAACACATGGATCACGGTCTCTCGCTTGCTCTTTGTAAGACGGAGATTGTGATCCTTACGAAGAAGAGGATAGACACCGTCGTTCCGTTCCGAGTGGGAAGGGAGGTGGTCCAATCAACTCGTGCTGCTAAGTACTTCGGGGTTATGGTGGACACAAGTTAAGCTGGAGGGATCAGATATTCCGTACGGCGGACAAGGCCGCTAAGGTAGTCACTTACCTTAGTAGGCTGATGGCCAATGTCGGGGTTCCACGATCCAGCAGAAGACGTCTGTTGATGTCCGCGGTTCAGTCCGTGTTTCTTTATGGAGCAGAGGTGTGGGCAGACGCTCTCGATAAAGAGTAGTAGGCTACAGGTTACGACTCGCCCTGGTTCAACGTCGAGCGGCGCTCGGGGTGTGTTCCGCCTACTGGACAGTGTCCGAGCCTGCCGTCCTGGTGATCGTCGGAGTTATCCCTGTCAAGCTCTTGGCAGGAGAGAGGAAGGCAATTTATCAGAGACAAGGTGAGATTGGCAAGGACATAGCAAGAACAGAAGAGCGCTCCCGAACCTTCCAGCAGTGGCAACACAGCTGGGAGCACGACACCCGAGGACGATGGACTGCGCGACTTATCAAGCACGTCCAACCATGGGTGGAACGGCGGCCAATTATTGAAGATTCGCGGCTATTTTCGGTCATACCTGAACCGGATGGGCAAGTCCGGTCCACCGGACAGCATTTATTGCCCGGGCGTTCCCGACGATGCGCAACACACATTCTTCCGCTGCCCCCGTTGGGAAGGGCCCCGCCTGGAGGCCACACAAATTTTTGGTGCATTTTCGGTAGACTCGGTCTGTCAAAAGATCTTGGAGGATGAGGGCAACTGGGATTGTTTATCACAGTTCGTCCGGTGCATCCTCCTGGAAAAGAAACCCGATCTGGACCGCGAAGTGGCCCAGATTCCTTGATCGAGTGGTTGGATAAGGAGTGAGCCCCACGGGCGTAAGCCAAATTTAGGCCTAGCCTGATGTAATGTAATAAACAATTCCATCTTAGAATCCTAAACAGTAGAGGAGGTTTTTTAGTGGGTAAACCCGTTTTTAGGGGAGCCCCACACTACAGGCTTGCCACCTGTGTGCGTAATGCATTTTTCTCACCTCTCCCTAAAAAAAAGAAAAAAAGCGTCATCTAATAAATAAAAAAGTGAGTAAAAATTCTCGTACGAGACGGACATCGGAGCGTATTCCTAGTACTCTAAAAAAAGCTCCATTTGTCCGGACAAAGTTTCTTTTCGCTCCAAGGATTTTTGATTTTTTTATTAAATATGGGGGTTTTGGCGACCAGAAATCGATTGGAGCTGGTCCCATAGCTGGGAAAAATCCGGGTTTCGCGCTAGAACTCTTTAAAGTTTCCATGTTATCCTTATGGAGTTTTTTTTTTAAATTGAACAAAAATCAGCTGATAACTGTAGATAAAAACCAATGTAACCAATTTGTTACATCTTTAATCTGTAGTTTAGGAAAATTATATCAAAGTGCAGCATCCTTCGGCCTGGCGAGTGAGCGAAGCGAACGAGCTCTTCTTAAAAAGGAATAGGGCGATTGAGCGGAGCGAACGAGCTTTGTGTGAGAAAGAAAGTAATAATTTTACCGAGCTTCAGCTCGGTTCCCCTGGTACTGAAATAGTTAATCATTGGTTAAAAAGAGTGGTAGTACTGATTTACGTATCATCATGTACTACTTGTACTTAGTTTCATCGCGGGAAGTCACGCAACCATAAATTTTGTTCAAACACTATGCTATGAGAAGTCTATTCACGATAGTGTGTATAATGAATGGAGCAATTCAATGTTATTAAATAAACATGTTAAAAATTGATTGATTCATCTGTAAATAAATATTCTTAACCCTAGATCTGGCGATCGTCAATTTGTGACGATTTGAGTGCGATTACCAGTGGCGTCGTCACTTTTGTGACGATATCAACATGCGTCGGAACTTTCTAAAATAAAAATACGAAAACCGTTTTAAACCGCAATGAATCTTATACCATTAGAAAGAGGAGGTTCTGAGGATTCATATTCATATATAAAACACTATTGAGCGCCTATTATGTAGCGAGAAACATAGTTCGAAATAACAAGAGATTTCAACATTTGATGTCGCGGCGAAAATATTCGTCATGTGATCACCAAAACAGCTGTTTTGTCGATCGAAAGAAAAGTTAATACAAAACACAGTGAAATATCAGTGTTACCATAGAAACCGAAATTTCTCGGACTACGCAAAAATTTCGCAAATTTTTCACGCGTCTGTTGACAGTTAGTTTTTGTATTTATTATAGTTACGACAAAAATATTTTTCAATAAAGTAAGGTTTTAGTGCCTGAGCGGCAATGGCCTCAACGGCGGTCGTCACTAAAAAGACGATTATGAAACAAATAATATTTACGTTTTAGAATTATTTTTTCTGGAATATATTTACAGCGAAAGAAAGAAGAAGAACTGCCCTTTACTTTGATGTGACTTGCTTCACGTTGCGACGGTAAATTTTGTTTTGAGACCTTCTGAAAGGTCACCCTGATTTCTCCGAACTTCTTCGTCTTGGCCCAAAATGGTGGTCGTAAATATCGGTAGGCATTATAATAGGTAGGCCTACCAAAATGTAACTTACTTTGAAACTACAATATGACCTTTGGACCTTGGGAAAATTCCTTGAAAATTGGGCATCATGTTTGTAAAAGATGTGTATTAAATCTATTCCCTACAATATGCCCAATCTGTCAATACAATATCAACATCACATTTTACTAAAAAATCAATTTATTACAATATTTTATACAGTTGTGAAATACTTGGAAAACTAGTCAATGATTGAGGTTGTAAAAATCGGTACGCATTATCGTAAATTCACCTGTACACCTTTTTGTGTTGTATATTTTGTACAATATTTATATATTTCCTAAAATTAGAATAAATTCCCTACAATTTGTATATCTCAGAATTTTTATAAGGTTTGTTTTACAAATTTTATGTTGCTTTGAAAGTTTCATAAAAATTAGGTTTTCGTAACAAAAATTCTGACATCATTTACTCATACATTTTACAATTCAAACCCATACAATTATATATTTTTTGAAAGATCAGTTATTTCTTTATCATGCAGTATCATATCTATTTACTGTAGATGCATTCCACTATTTTATATATGACAATAAAAAAGTGTGAAATTTTCTTGTTTTTTGAGTGTTAACAATGTTTTTTTATAAAAAAAATTTGTTTGGGAGTATTTAAAAAACAATGATAATTCTACGTAGGGAATCATATTTCAAACAACTTTTACATTTAAGTCAAGTGTGAAAAAAATTATTTGTTGGCTTTCTTGTGGGTTGCTTTCAAAATTTATATTTTGCTGAATCCAAACATTTGCAAACTTTTTGCTTCTACGCCTAAACGCATTGCTTGAAAATATATTTTTTTATACCATTCTATTGTAAAATTATCCCTAAAACAGAAAATATACATGTGTACACTTATTCCAAAGCAATTGGTCTGTGTGACGAAATATATGGTACCACTACAAAAAGGCAGAAATGGCTCTGCCAACGGTGTCAAACATGAACGCCAGATCTAGGGTTAACTGGCTTTGTTTTTGTCTTTTTACCAAATGTTATAGCCAGTCCGCCAAAAGACTAAGACAAACCAAAGTCTTTTGAAATAAAACTAAAACCTGTCTTTTCAAGTATTACAACGTTTAGCAGTTTTAATTCATTGAAACATAAATACCAACCTTTCAGTTGTACACCTTCTTATTTTAGAACCCTGTACAATAAAGCATGGCATTGAAGTTTTACTTTTACCGTTATGTCAAGAATGCCTTTAACTCGGGGAGGTGGGTCGATATGTTGGATACGCTTCGCAACACCTTTCGCGTTCCTGCATATCAGTTGCGACTCATCGAGGATTATCTCCGCTCTCGAAAGCCTGATCTACGACACAGGGGACGGAACGTGGACGATGGAAGTCACTTCTGGTGCCGCGCAAGATTCAATAATCGGCCATGATCTCTGGAACGTTACCTATGACAGCCTCCTGAGGTCGGAGATGCCTGAGGAAACCACTTTGGTTGGGTACGCCGATGATGTTGCAGCTCTCATTGTCGCACGCAACGTTGAGCTGGCCCAACTAAAGTTAAACCGAGTCATGCGTGTGGTCAACACATGGATCACGGTTTCTCGCTTGCTCTTTGTAAGACGGAGATTGTGATCCTTACGAAGAAGAGGATAGACACCGTCGTTCCGTTCCGAGTGGGAAGGGAGGTGGTCCAATCAACTCGTGCTGCTAAGTACTTCGGGGTTATGGTGGACACAAGTTAAGCTGGAGGGATCAGATATTCCGTACGGCGGACAAGGCCGCTAAGGTAGTCACTTACCTTAGTAGGCTGATGGCCAATGTCGGGGTTCCACGATCCAGCAGAAGACGTCTGTTGATGTCCGCGGTTCAGTCCGTGTTTCTTTATGGAGCAGAGGTGTGGGCAGACGCTCTCGATAAAGAGTAGTAGGCTACAGGTTACGACTCGCCCTGGTTCAACGTCGAGCGGCGCTCGGGGTGTGTTCCGCCTACTGGACAGTGTCCGAGCCTGCCGTCCTGGTGATCGTCGGAGTTATCCCTGTCAAGCTCTTGGCAGGAGAGAGGAAGGCAATTTATCAGAGACAAGGTGAGATTGGCAAGGACATGGCAAGAACAGAAGAGCGCTCCCGAACCTTCCAGCAGTGGCAACACAGCTGGGAGCACGACACCCGAGGACGATGGACTGCGCGACTTATCAAGCACGTCCAACCATGGGTGGAACGGCGGCCAATTATTGAAGATTCGCGGCTATTTTCGGTCATACCTGAACCGGATGGGCAAGACCGGTCCACCGGACAGCATTTATTGCCCGGGCGTTCCCGACGATACGAAACACACATTCTTCCGCTGCCCCCGTTGGGAAGGGCCCCGCCTGGAGGCCACACAAATTTTTGGTGCATTTTCGGTGGACTCGGTCTGTCAAAAGATCTTGGAGGATGAGGGCAACTGGGATTGTTTATCACAGTTCGTCCGGGGCATCCTCCTGGAAAAGAAACCCGATCTGGACCGCGAAGTGGCCCAGATTCCTTGATCGAGTGGTTGGATAAGGAGTGAGCCCCACGGGCGTAAGCCAAATTTAGGCCTAGCCTGATGTAATGTAATAAACAATTCCAGGTTAGAATCCTAAACAGTAGAGGAGGTTTTTTAGTGGGTAAACCCGTTTTTAGAGGAGCCCCACACTACAGGCTTGCCACCTGTGTGCATAATGCATTTTTCTCACCTCTCCCCCCCCCCCCCAAAAAAAAAAAAAAAAAAAAAAAAAAAAAAAAAAAAAAAACATTAAAAGCGTCATCTAATAAATAAAAAAGTGAGTAAAAATTCTCGTACGGGACGGGCATCGGAGCGTATTCCTAGTACTCTAAAACAAGCTCCATTTGTCCGGACAAAGTTTCTTTTCGCTCCAAGAATTTTTAATTTTTTTATTGAATATGGGGGTTTTGGCGACCAGAAATCGATTGGAGCTAGTCCCATAGCTGGGAAAAATCCGGTTTTCGCGCTAGAGCTCTTTAAAGTTTCCATGTTATTCTTATGGAGATTTTTAAATTGAACAAAAATAAGCTGATAACTTTAGATAAAAACCAATGTAACCAATGTGTTACATCTTTAATCTGTAGTTTAGGAAAATTATATCAAAGTGCAGCATCCTTCGGCCTGGCGAGTGAGCGAAGCGAACGAGCTCTTCTTAAAAAGGAATAGGGCGATTGAGCGGAGCGAACGAGCTTTGTGTGAGAAAGAAAGTAATAATTTTACCGAGCTTCAGCTCGGTTCCCCTGGTACTGAAATAGTTAATCATTGGTTAAAAAGAGTGGTAGTACTGATTTACGTATCATCATGTACTACTTGTACTTAGTTTCATCGCGGGAAGTCACGCAACCATAAATTTTGTTCAAACACTCCTATGCTATGAGAAGTCTATTCACGATAGTGTGTATAATGAATGGAGCAATTCAATGTTATTAAATAAACATGTTAAAAATTGATTGATTTATCTGTAAATAAATATTCTTAACCCTAGATCTGGCGATCGTCAATTTGTGACGATTTGAGTGCGATTACCAGTGGCGTCGTCACTTTTGTGACGATATCAACATGCGTCGGAACTTTCTAAAATAAAAATACGAAAACCGTTTTAAACCGCAATGAATCTTATACCATTAGAAAGAGGAGGTTCTGAGGATTCATATTCATATATAAAACACTATTGAGCGCCTATTATGTAGCGAGAAACATAGTTCGAAATAACAAGAGATTTCAACATTTGATGTCGCGGCGAAAATATTCGTCATGTGATCACCAAAACAGCTGTTTTGTCGATCGACAGAAAAGTTAATACAAAACACAGTGAAATACCACTGTTACCCATAGAAACCGAAATTTCTCGGACTACGAGTCGTCTGTTGACAGTTTTTGTATCTATTATAGTTACGGCAAAAATATTTTTCAATAAAGTAAGGTTTTTGTGCCTGAGCGGCAATGGCCTCAGCGGCGGTCGTCACTAAAAAGACGATTATGAAACAAATAATATTTACGTTTTAGAATTATTTTTTCTGGAATATATTTACAGCAAAAGAAAGAAGAAGAACTGCCCTTTACTTTTTTTTTTAACTTCAATTTATTTACAATCTGTTCAAATTGAGGAACAATAAGTAAATATTATAATTCATAGCACAATTACAAGACCAAATTAAACATGAGTTAGATACCGATCATCAGCAGTACTAACAAAAGTTATGTTATGGGATAAAACGAGTTGGCAAATGAAGAACATTGTTTCTTTTTAGTCTATATATGTGTTGGCTATTGTCCAGAAGATTGACGGCAACTTGATTTGGATGTGTTTCAAGTTTTCTTATGTACTTATCACTAAATTTTGAAACTTCTTCAGTTACTAAGGGTATGGCACAGTCATTATGAATGGTGAGGTTTGACACAAACCAAGGAGCTCGTAAGATGCTTCGTAACGTCTTGGACTGGAACCTCTGGAGAATATCTATATTGGACTTGGAAGCTGTCCCCCATAACACGATCCCGTAGGTCCAAATGGGCTCTAGGACAACTTTGTAGAGGAGTAATTTATTTTCTATTGACAATTTTGAGTTATTATTGAAGAGCCAAGACATTTGTCGCCATTTTAGGTTAAGCTGTTGTCGTTTATGCCATATATGGCTTCGCCAGGTTAGACGTCTGTCAAGATGCATACCCAAATACTTAATTTCAGTGTGATCAGGCAAAATTACATTATTTAAATGAACTGGGGGGCATGTTTCCATTTTGGTTGTGAATGTTATATGTGCAGATTTATTTTCGTTAACCTTCACCCTCCATTTATTCAACCAATCCGACAAATCATTTAAGCTGTTCTGTAAGGTTTGGGATGCTGTATTAGGGTCTTCATGGGAACTTAAGAGAGCTGTGTCGTTAGCAAACGTAGAAATGAATATGTCTTGAGTGAAGGGGATGTCAGAGGTATAAATTAAATATAACAGAGGGCCCAGAACGCTCCCTTGTGGCACGCCCGATTTTATCTCGTGTAGTTCTGAGTAAAAACCTTGATGTTTTATTCTAAAACGTCTGTTTTCTAGGTAAGATCTAAAAAGTAAATAGTAATTGTGAGGTAAATTGCTTTTAATTTTGAATAGAAGACCAGAGTGCCAGACCTTGTCAAATGCCTGGCTTACGTCAAGAAAAGCTGCAGAACAGTATCGTTTCTTTTCCAGGTTCTGCCTGATTGTATCAGTTAAACGATGTACTTGTTGCACTGTAGAATGCTGTTGACGAAAGCCAAATTGATGACTGGGAATTATCTCTTTCTCGTCCAACAGTGGCGTAAGTCTTTTTAAAAGAAGTTTTTCGAAAACTTTCGATGTTATTGGAAGCAGACTGATGGGCCTGTATGACGTTACTTCGTTAGGGGGTTTTCCTGGTTTCGGTATTACAACAATTTCTGAAACTTTCCATTGGCAAGGGAAATATTCCAATCGAAGAATGGAATTGAATACAAAAGTAAGATATGTAAAGCCTTTGTCCGGAAGCTCTTTTAGCACCTTCGCCGTAATTAAATCATACCCTGGAGATTTATTTGAATTTAATTCATTGATGATGCACCTCTGAACTTCATTTTTAGTAAAATACCGAATAGGAAAATCCAACTGGTTTGGAGAATCAAGATAGTCTTGAATGTCTGAGTTATCTATGTTACTGGGATGTGGCTTAAATACGTCAGAGAAGTGTGATGCAAATAACTCGGCCTTTTCTTTGGTGCTTTTTGCCCATGACCCATCGGGCTTTGTCAAAGGCGGATTAGCTGATTTTGGTCTTTTGAAGTTTTTGGTTACTTTCCATAACGAGTAGTCTGTTGCTTCCGTTGGGGAAAGATTACTCGTAAACTCCTCGAACCAATCATTTTTGACACGCTTTAAAAGCCTTTTCAAGTTTTGAGAAGCTATATTGAAGTTTGTTTTAGAATTTGATTTCGTGTGTTCTGCCAGATTCTTCTTAACCTACGTTTTTCCGCAATGAGTTTCTTGATGTGGACAGGGTAGTTAATTCCGTCGTTAGTTTTCAGTCGAGCTGAAAACGCAGGGGTTGCTTTCCAAGCAGACTGCTGAACGACATTGTTGAAGAGTTCAACGGCGTCGTCTATATCTTCATTGGTTTTGAGGGGAACAGATAGGCCAAGATTGTCGTTAACAAGTTCTTTAAAAAGTAACCAGTTGGTCTGTTTGTTATGCAAAGTAGGAGGTGCTTCTCTGGTGATTATTGTCGAGCTGACCGTTAAAATTACAGGAGAATGATCTGAAGACAGATCGAGGGATTGAGTAACGTCCGTATAATTAACAGAAATACCTCTCATGATGAAAAAATCAAGCAGATCAGGTATCTTTTGCCGGTCTGTAGGCCAATAAGTTGGCTCCTCTGATGAGACAAATTGAAGATTGTTGTCCTCAATAGATTGTAAAAGTCTTCTCCCCCTTGGGTTATTCAACCGTGAGCCCCACAGTTGGTTTTTGGCGTTATAGTCTCCTCCAGAGATAAATCTACATCCTAACGTATTGAAATATGCAGTAAATTGATCATCTGATATATTATGCCTCGGTGGGCAATAAAGGGCGGACACAGTTAAAGGGCCATTAAAATCTTCCACTACTATAGACGCGCTTTGAATATAGTCAAACTGGTACTTAAGAGCTTCATAGTGTTTTATACTTGATTTTATTATGACTGCACTGCCCCCATGGGCTCGGTTAGATGGATGGTTTGTGAAATAAACTGAGTAGTATGGAATTTTAAAATAGCTAGCATCAGTGAAGTGAGTTTCAGAAACTAACATTATATCTATTTTATTTTGAGACAGAAAGAGTTGAATATCCTGATTATGCTGTATCAGGCCGTTGGCATTACAGAGTCCTATTCTGAAGGAATGGCTCATTTTAATTTAGATACCACTGTGGTTAATAGGTTCAGTAACGAACCTATTTGTTGCGCTTGTTGAATCATAAGTTGTTCAAATCTATTGAAAAAGGAAGTCATAGTGTTGACTAAATTGGTGTTATCATTACCTGTATCATGGACTTCGTCAGCATTGGCAGTTGCTTGAGCGTATGTCATCTGTTCCCTTCTATGTGATACCACTGATGGTTGAGACGCAGAACTACTAGCAGAGGTGTTTCGTTTCCCAATTTCAGGAGTGGCTACGTGAGATGAAGAGCTGGGTTTGTTTTTCAATCGCAATGGAGGAAAAGATTTATTTTTTAAATCTTTGTAAACGGAACATCCTTTATAGCTGGCTGGGTGTTCACCAGCACACAGTGCACATTTGGGTGGATCAGTTTGGGGCTTGGTGCATTTCGTTGTATCGTGGTTTTGACCACACTTAACACAACGATAAGCATGCCAGCAATATGTCTTGGTGTGTCCATAGTCCTGACATTTTTTACACTGCACAATTTCCTTCTTCTTGTGAGGGGGTTCAAAAGTGATTCTAGCGTTCAAAAGGTACTGCAAATTGAAAATGTCTTTGTTGTTTTTGCTGGGTTCAAGGTCTATGAAGAACATAGAAAGCGGATTTTTAGTTTTGTTGTGTCTGGCATTCACAATGTTTCGAATTTTGTGACCATGAGATTCAATTGCTTCTTTTAGGTCATTTATGTCTGTTGAGTAGTGCATATTTTTTAGCACCACTCTGTATGCCCTCTCTTGTTTTAATTGAAACGTGTGAAAATTCACTTTTAGTTCAGTTAGCTTATGAACGATTTTGCGATATGCGTCCACTGTGCTAGGTACTATTTTTACTTTGTTCATGCTGAGACACTTGTAGTGATAATCGTCTTTGGTGATAACTGTGTGAATAGTATTTATCATCTTATTCACGTCCCTTATGTCAGGAACAAATATAGGAGGAGGTTTAGGTGCATTATTCTCGTCTGTTACCGGCTGAGGGTCATCAGCCATTTTGTCTATTTCACTGAGCGCATCGTATTTATTATGAGTGACGATAGAATCACGACAATAATCGTGATCTTGTCGTGTTTTCTTAACAGCGGAGCTCCGACTAAATGAATTAGAAGAGAAAGAGTTTTCTCTATTTTTCAGAGATGTTGATGTTGGCGGTACCGTTTGCCACATGCCTTCGGCATCATTGTTTATTTCTTGGGATATTTCTAAGACTTGAGCTATTTGAACATCGGTTTCAGAAACCGTATGAGGATTATCGCTACCCGAGGAAGTCATTGAAGACTTCGAAGTCCAAAAACAAGAGTCTATTTTAAATGTAAACAATAGTATAAACAATATTATGAACAATAACAAACAAGGAGGTTAGGTAACAGTTCTCTAATTAATATAGTTCATTTGAAGAAATCGACAAAAACTAATACCAGAAAACTAACAAATAGTAAGTAACGGTTGCCTCTTTACCATTTTTTCTAGAGTTCAAGGTAAATTCACACAATTATTAAGAAAAACCAGCGCACATAAAATAAACACTTCTTCATTTCACGAGTATCACAGCTGATCTCGCCCTTTACTTTGATGCGACTTGCTTCACGTTGCGACGGTAAATTTTGTTTTGAGACCTTCTGAAAGGTCACCCTGATTTCTCCGAACTTCTTCGTCTTGGCCCAAAATGGTGGTCGTAAATATCGGTAGGCATTATAATAGGTAGGCCTACCAAAATGTAACTTTCTTTGAAACTACAATATGACCTTTGGACCTTGGGAAAATTCCTTGAAAATTGGGCATCATGTTTGTAAAAGATGTGTATTAAATCTATTCCCTACAATATGCCCAATCTGTCAATACAATATCAACATCACATTTTACTAAAAAATCAATTTATTACAATATTTTATACAGTTGTGAAATACTTGGAAAACTAGTCAATGATTGAGGTTGTAAAAATCGGTACGCATTATCGTAAATTCGCCTGTACACCTTTTTGTGTTGTATATTTTGTACAATATTTATATATTTCCTAAAATAAGAATAAATTCCCTACAATTTGTATATCTCAGAATTTTTATAAGGTTTGTTTTACAAATTTTATGTTGCTTTGAAAGTTTCATAAAAATTAGGTTTTTGTAACAAAAAATTCGAAGTCTTACATTCTGACATCATTTACTCATACATTTTACAATTCAAACCCATACAATTATATATTTTTTAAAAGATCAGTTATTTTTTTATCATGCAGTATCATATCTATTTACTGTAGATGCATTCCACTATTTTATATATGACAGTAAAAAAGTGTGCAATTTTCTTTTTTTTTTGAGTGTTAACAATGTTTTTTTATAAAAAATTTTGTTTGGGAGTATTTAAAAAACAATGATATTTCTACGAAGGGAATCATATTTCAAACAACTTTTACATTTAAGTCAAGTGTGAAAAAAAATTATTTGTTGGCTTTTTTGTGGGTTGCTTTCAAAATTTATATTTTGCTGAATCCAAACATTTGCAAACTTTTTGCTTCTACGCCTAAACGCATTGCTTGAAAATATATTTTTTTATACCATTCTATTGTAAAATTATCCCTAAAACAGAAAATATACATATGTGTACACTTATTCCTAAGCAATTGGTCTGTGTAACGAAATATATGGTACCACTACAAAAAGGCAGAAATGGCTCTGCCAACGGTGTCAAACATGAACGCCAGATCTAGGGTTAACTGGCTTTGTTTTTGTCTTTTTACCAAATGTTATAGCCAGTCCGCCAAAAGACTAAGACTAAAACGTTTAGCAGTTTTAATTCATTGAAACATAAATACCAACCTTTCAGTTGTACACCTTCTTACAATACAATAAAGTACCTTTCTGTACAATAAAGCATGGCATTGAAGTTTTACTTTACAAATTACCAAAATAATACTTTTTTATGTGTAATATTAACGGTACTACTAACGATTTTATTACCTAACATTTTCTATAACTTATTGGTATTGAAATGAAATTTCATCCAACCAACATTAAACCCGAAAATGTTTAAGCCACTGCTTAAAGACAAACGTTTTTGGATAAAGGCTAAGTTAATGTTGAGGTGTGTGAAGTAATAGAATAACTTAAGAGGAGTCTAAGTTTATTAGGTTAGAAAGCCACTTTATAAAATATGCGATGGTATCATTTTATCTGATTGCACAATTTAATAGGAAGTTTACCTAGAACTCAGACCTACCGTAACAAGAGTACATCACTTAAAGAGTATTATTTCTAGGAAACCTTTTTTAAAAACACCAAAGAGTTTTTCTGTAAAAAGAATTTGCCAGTGGTTGCCTCAGTAGGATTCTGCCTTTGAGACCGATGTTTCTCTTAATGTCGAAAAGATCAAATAGCCGACCGACGCAGATGATCTTTGGTGCTTTCGAATTGAAACTTCTTCACTCCGTGTTCGGAGCGCCGCAGACAGCAGATAGGATGGACAAAGCAAGTTGTTACTTACGCAAATGACTTTCCGCTGATCAAAGTCCTCCAAACTCGGTTTATTATTTCACTGAACTACACTCGAACCGATTATAGAGAAATGGGTTTGTACCAACAGTTATTTGAATACCGCTGTTCACATGTACGTGGCATTCATATACGAATAAAATTGGGCGAAATTTTTACTTCCGAATACGATAGAATATTACGGTTGATCATTTTTTTAATAGGTATATAGACTATTTTCATACATCTTGACAGTAAGTAAGGAAAGAAAGAAATAAGTTGGTTTTCTATTTGTTTATTTTATAATAAATAATAGTTAATGAACGACTTAATAGTAGAAAAGATAAGAAAATTTTTGATTTTTCATCTTTTTTCTGTAAAGAATTGTTTTATAAAACTCATTTCGCTGAACTAAAAGGCACTAGAAACTATATTCCAACGATGTGAAACACGAATACATCACTAGGTTATGTAAAAAGCGATAAGACGAGAAAACAATCAATGTACTCTTCAGGGGTTTTCAACATACCAAGAAAATGTTACCATTCCTTTCCTACATGTTTTATTAAATAATTAACAAGTTTTTGGGGTCTCATTTGCCTAGTGATTTCGAATGTTTATACCGCAAAAACAATAAAATCTGTTTATAATTTAAAGAATGAAATAAAATAGTACCCTAATATGTATACAGTTTTGCAGAGTTCTTTAAAAAATATTCAATCGTGACAAAAGCTTTGAGTGACTTAGTGAATCACATAAATTAAAATTAAATGGGTGAATAACAATTTTCATAAAAATTCATCACCCTAAAACAATTAAACGATTAATGTCATAATTTGGGAGTTAAAAAGTGATGTTTTATCTCATACAATAAAATCTACATTGGTTGAGCGGGGTGCGGGTTTACCGTGCTATGGGTACCCTTTTAGAACCACATGAGGCGGAGTGCTCTGACATCACAACCCTTGTCCTTGTGAAGTGTAGGAAGAAGAGAATATTAAAATAATAACCATCCATTTGTCATCTGTGTTTCAGCGAATTTCCCTATAGGGAATACAATATTTGTAATAACCTGATAGCAACAAACAAATGTCAGCTAAAGCCTTAAAATTCATCAATAGCAAATGATTTTGTTGTAAGACCAACAAACCAACCAAACCCAAGTAACTTTTGATTTTAACTTGAGGTATTCACAGTTGAGTGTGTAGGTTACAAACATACCACCCAAAAGTCCCAAATTTAACTTTTGTGGCAGAATTACAGGTAAAAGAGGAGTCGTTATGTTTAATCATAGGCTATTGTCTTGCATAAAAAGTTTAGCAGCAGGTCTTAAATAGGACGTTTAATCAGATTTGTATCAAAATTTTCTCCATACCACAGTATACCAGTACCAGTATTGACTAACTATGGTAGTATTAGTATGGAGTAGAGCATTGTTTCTATCATAAATTTTCCCTTCATTTTATGTAGAAATTATATGTTTTGAAGACCCTGAACCTAAAAGATTATTTTCATGGTGATGTCTGCCTGTGTATAGTTGTGTGTGCCTATGTTACCAAAGATAGATAAGGATAAGATCCTCATTATTTTATTTGTATAATGACTACATGATTTTGACGAAACTCTATTTGAAAAAAAAAGGCTATTCACCATATTGCCAGGCCTTGATTTTTTTATTTTACATTTTTAAGGGAAGTTTAATTAAAAAATCACTTGGTATGTTATGAGAGCGTATAACTTTGTTGCTCCTTGGGGTAATGAAATAAACGGTATCAGATAACTGACACATACTTTCTCCCAACAATATAACAAAATGTGTTAAAAGCTTTAAACATTAATGTCTAGATGACTCTGTCGGATAGCTACCAGCTGAGCAGCGCGAGCTTGACCCTAGCGCATCCGTGACTTTTAACAACGTACTGCGTTTACCGCTAAACGAAAAATTGAATTTTCTCCTCAACCACTTGACGTAGAGCAATAATTTAAAATACTGGATTATTTAGTTTTTTGAGCTTGATTTAATGGTGATAAGTAAAATTTATTTCGAGACAACAGCTATTTTGAAAATTCAAAAAATTGATTTTTTAAACACTTTTTACTCCATAACTTTTGAACGCGCATTTTCTCGGAGATGCGGGTGGTGTCATTTTATCCACCATTTTAAGCTTAATAAACCACAAAATTTTAATCAAAATCGTTAGAGCCGTTTTTGAGAAATTTTGATTTTTGACGATTTTTGAGGGTTTTTGGGGGTAAAATACCCTTAAAAATCAAAAATTCAAAAAAATGAAAAAAACGCCTGGAATTATCGTGGATTTGGACCTACATACCAAATTTCATTAAAATCGGACCATTAGGGCATTCTCTAGCTCTGTTTACATCCTGACACACACACACACACACAGACACACAGACATCACTCCGAAAACCATTTTTTTGGACTCAGGGGGAACCAAAATGGATAAATCCACCAACAACTCAAATTCGAAAATTTTGACGAAAACAATACTTTCTCCATATACTATGGTATAGGGGGAGAAAGTAAAATATGTCAGGATACAGGATATTGCAATAGTACAAAAAATACAAAAGATAGTACTTGATGTCCTTGGTGGGTTCATGTGACATCAATTTTACCTTGAACCTGAGCTCACCGACGGGCGGTTTGGCGTACGGGATGTTCAAGAAGGCCCGGACCCTCTTGTTCTCCTTGGTGAGCACGTACTTGCCCCGCAGCTTGCCGCCGGTCACTTCCACGTGGGGCGAGTCCATGTTGAAGAAGGCGGATGCCCCCCAGGCGAGGCACGCCAGGAGACAGAAGTAGAGGTACACGGTGGAGGTCATAGATGGAGCCACTGTCGCGGCAGCGGTATCACTGTCTCGGTGCGGGGCCGCTATCACCCGCGGAGACACATTTATGACGGCAGTAAAACCGCACGGCGGTCTCTACTGTGTTCTGGTACTCAATAGCTGCTGGTAATCGAACCCAAATCTACTTTGAGAGACAAAGACTTCTTTTGGAGGAAAACAACTCTTTATTCCAAATGAAGGGCGAATAAAAGTATAAAACTGATATTAGGGTTTCACTATTCACATACCGGTGTTTCAAGAATAATTAGCACAAGCTTTAAGGAACTAATGACTCAATATTTCAAAATTCAAATTACTTAACCTTTTGAATCCATCATTACATGTTTCTAATACCCCCGTCGCAGCAGACCTGCGTACTCAGCGAATTTCCAAAGAATGAATGAATGAATGAATGAATGTGTTTATTCCCAAAAATATACATGTACAAATTAAACATACTGTGCTACAACTAAAAATAAATAAATAATAATAATAACTATCTGCATAAATTAACAAGAAATAAAAAGGTACATGATAAGAAATTGTAATTAATAATTACATTATTTTATTTGGAATGGAATGAGCTGACATGGGCACTCAGCCTGTGCGTCAGCTCAGAGTTGCGTCCAGAAATATAATATTTCCAGGAAAATGAAAATCTTTTAAGAGGAAAGTATTGTTATGTAAGTTCATTGAGTTAAAAAAAATGAAATGAAAAACGAAAGAAAAGAATTCAATTCATAGAACTAGTGTGTGATTATGCTGCGTCGACGGCAGGTCGGTAGAGGGGCCAGAGGGGTGAGCGGAGGGAAGGCGGAGTCAAGGGTCAAGTCAGTCACGCCTGTAATCTGCCGCGATAATAAACTCGGCCTCGTCCCGGCTCATCCCCATAAACACCAAATAAGAATCTTGAGATTTTGTATTTTCCCCATAAACACCATAGGAATGAGTATGTAGGTTTGCTGCCATGGGATGGTGTTAGAAAATGTTAGTTTTGTTAGGAAATGCAATAGTTAGGTAAGGTAAACATCAAATTTTATCAATATTTGGCACTTTTTAATTTTCCCCATAAACCCCATGGGGGTGAGTATGTAGGTTTGCCGCCATATGGGTGTTGTAAGCAAATATCAGTTAAACCCTACTTAGTGAATGTACATACCACATTTTATCAAGTTATTCCAATAAAGAAGCGTGATACAGGGTTTTGTTGATTTCCCATAAGATTAACATGGAAAACCTATTTTTGACTTTTCTCCGTAACCTGTTAAGCCAAGTTAAAAATTCAAAAAACTAAATTGTTTGTTTTTTAAAGCTCTTTTAAATAGTTTTAGTTAAAATTGTTGAATTTTGAAAATAAAGGTTTAAAAATGCCAAAAACCCATTTTTTACGCCTTTGAAACCCCATAAAACCCCGTTCCCATAACCCGATCATGCTGGTTTGCGAACTCATGAAAATAGACCTGGTCTTACACCTTCATACTTAATTTCATCAAAATCGGAGGTTCCTGTCAAAAGTTATCGGACCACGGACACACATATATATATATCTATAGATATATACATATATATGAAATTGAACAAATGGTGTTTTTGGCTTCTGGGGACCTCAAAACGAAAAAGTATTATGGTCCCGGACCTAGGTTTCACCATGACTACTACCGTAATAGCGTATTCCCTTTAGGGAAATTCGCTAAAAGGGCCTAGTTGAGAAAGTTGCACACATTCTACCCCGAGATCCCAGAGGGGGTGCAGCCAGCCCTAAATTTCAATAGTCATTAGCCTTTTTTACACTATATATATAACTCTCGACGTATTTGAATTTCGAGTAATATGCCACAAAACTGATCCGAAAAGGTGTACTATCACGGCAGGACTTGGGAAAACTGCTTTAATGTAATAAACAAGGGCTGTTTCATTAGCGGGTAAAACGAAGTAAAAAATGGCACCTAAAACGTGACTAGCCTGATGGCAAGGAAAAAAAATCCGTGCATGTTATCCTTATGGACATCAGATGGAAAGATAGAGAACCCCGGCAACCAAAAAACCAGCCAGACTCAAAAGCGGCATTTTTCAACATCAAAGGAATGAACCAGCCCTCCTTTTGTTTATACATGTTCTCTGCAGCCCTGGTATCAAGGAGTGTTTCAAATTTTAATTATGTCCATATGATTTTATTATGGAAAGTATGATTGCCTGTTATTTACATCTCGATCACAAGGGCGGTTCCAGGACTGATTTTCAAAAAGGGGGGGGGAGGCATTTGTTAAGTGGAGGGGGGGGGGGGGGGCAAGAAAAAAAAATTAAAAAGAGGCTCGAAGTAACAAAGTTTTTGTAATTTCTTTTTTATAAAACACTTAGATTACAAGGGCTTGGTAACATCGATTAATTACTAAACAAATTCAAGTCGCCTTGCACCCGATTTTGCAAATCTTTCTATTACTTTCTCAACTTTAACTTCTATGTCTCTGTCTCTGTGGACATGGAACATACAGAGACCAATCTAACGTGTTTCTCCCATTCTCTCAGCTTAGTTTCAACTCTTCTCAATGTTGAGAAGGTCCTCTCTGCCGTAGCCACACTTACTGTAAGTAAATTTATAATTAGACTTATTGAAACAAGGAATCAAAGAAAAACAGTTTGTCACTTATCTAAAAAGAAAAAAAAAACAGAGACATGCAGATATGTAAATACTTTTCATTGTTTGCTTCAAAACAATTTGTATTCTATTATGTGTATATTTATTGCCTGGAAGAGTGGCCAAGATTTTGAGAAGACTGTGGATCATTGTAAATACATCGGAGTCACAAGAGTCCAAAACCTTGAGAACATCTTCAGGCAGTTTAACTTTCCTCCCTTTTTCAGACAGCCAGTGGTTATTCCCAAGTGCAAGCTCTCTCTCAAACATTATCATGTTGGTGAGTTTATCTCCATTGCGGACGACTGGTGAAAACATTCAAATCACAACTTCAATTGGTTTAGTAGCTCATATTCTAGTTCTCCTTATGCCTCAACTAAATTGGTGGGAATGTCGAACCTAAGACCAAAACACTCCAGTGAATTAGGATTTAATCGAGAAGATAAGTCATTGCAGACATGATCAAGGAGACAGACATAAATTGAACGTCTGTAATACTCCTCAATATCTCCTGGATGATTTGATCTCTTAGTCTGTTCAACTGCAAGTCTCGGTAACCTAATTTCAATATCCATCTCATCTGCTAATTTTTAGTCTCAGAAAAAGTTAGGCTGAAGTTCTCAACACATTTGGATCTCCTTTCTTGTAATGTGGATATAGCGTTGAATACAGACTTAGACGCATGGTTAGCGTCAAATGATGGGGTTTGAAAAAGCCTGCTTAGTGGTAGTGTGACTTGTAGCACGTCACTCAATGACATAATTGATATCAAGAACTCGGTAGTGCACAAAGAGTTTAGTAAGGTTGTTGCAGATGTTGCTGTTTTAGGATCTTTCCATGATGATATCAGTGTCAGTACCTCAACTATTTGGGGAAACCCAGACCGAAATTGGATTACCGCTTCATGTCACTCAACCCATCTAGTTTCACATAAAATTTTTAAACTATGTCCTAATGTTGATTTCAAAATTTGACTACTCTTTGCTGACATGTTAAAAAACGAGATGACTGATTTCATGTTTCCTACAGAATTTCTCACACTAGAAGCATTAACATAAGTCGAAAGAGAGTTGTTTAAAAAACGTGATTTAGGCAAAGACATCTGCATGCATTTTTTGCTGCTTTCTGTATCTCAGTAACTGCGCCGACTGCTTCAGACTACATGACACAACAACCGTCGGTCCCAATTCCTATACAATTGTTAAGGTCTAATGGGAGTTCTTGTAGTATGTTTATGTTTTGACAATCTTTAAAATAAATATACAAATCAACCATGCTCTATTAAAACTTCTAGACAGTACTAAAATAGCAATAGTCAATAAACGGTGCACTCATACATTTACAAAATATTTTTCAACTTCATTAATCTGGTGACCTTTATTATGTTTCCTTTAGTTAGAAACATCATGAACAATGGGAAATAATGTAATTGCAATTCCTACTCAAGCGTTAGAACCATTCTAACTTACTTAATTCATTCCTTTCTTAAACGTTCATGGTTGGTGATGGTGAGTTCATGTTATTATTAAATTATCACCACCATTTTCCATCACTTATTAGTTAAACAAATTCACGACGTTTGTTATACTAATCACTGATGGAAAATGTCACCAATAATTTACTTAACAATAACATAACTTAATTCAGATTAAAATAGTACTTGATTGATATTATTCTAAAAAAATACACATTCAAAAGAAGTTATAAAATAATTTATTATGAATTATTACTCTTACAGCTATAGCATAGAAAATATATTCAATGTACTGTATTAATCTGTCAAGGATATATTTTATTTCATTATTGCCCATGGCTATAAAACACGTAAAAAACTTTATAAGAATATCATTCTAAACAATAATGATAGACAAATTTCTAAAACTTGACGAGTTAATTGAAACTCATTTTAAAATTCATTGTAAGGTAATTCAAGCCACTATACTTATTGACTTTCATAGATTTATGCAGAAAGTTATAATAATATTTTTATTTTCCAAATATCACCATACTCTAACGTTTTTCTGATAAGTTATCTTAAATTGCCTTTTAAATAATACTGTTGACTCTTATGAATTCTATAAACTGCAACATCCTAGAACACGTTTTCTTCACTGAGCTTGGTTTTGAACATCATTTTCACTGGATGCTGAATTCCTCCAGGAAAGTTGCCAAATTCAAGTAAGTCTCGTTCACACATGGAGGTGTAGCTTGGAAAATGAAACAAAACACATATTTTTTTATATTTTAAATAAACTAACAAATAATAATATAGCAGTGTATAACAAATGCGCAACAATAACGAGATCAATTACTTATTAATATAAAAAATATATATATAAACTAAGACCAATCTAATTTAGTGATACTACGAATAATGAAATTACAAAAAGTTCAATGACTAAAAAAGTTAAGAACACCTGTCTTTAGAAAAAAACTATTCTCTAAAAAACATCTATTTGATATTTGCTGTAGCTGACATTTAAATTTGAAAATGTAATCCATTCAATCTAACAGAAAGTTTTTAGTGTTATTATATAAGCCTAATCAGTTAATGCTATTTAAATTAAATGGATTAAAAGGTATATATTAAAAATATATACCTAAAAAAAAATATATATATATATAAAAGGTAGGATTAGCCAAAGTTAAATTTATTTTATTATTTTATAAGAGTTTCAGTTTGCATATTCCTAAAACAACGTAAGTTGACTCCATTTTTCACTCCTTATTGCTTTATAGAAAGAAAATGATGGATAAATTTTATCTAGCCGGTTTGAATGGAGAGCCGAATACGTGCGACTAGAATATACTAATTGTAAATAATGTTTTGCAGGACGGTTCGAGGAAACGTTATGAACACATTCTCAATTTCTCAAAACAACAAATATTTGTTTCAGCTGGCAATCCAATGTTTTATCCATTCATTTTCAAACAGTAGACTCACACACGTTTGAATGGTCATAAAAACGCCTGTTGTTGGTTCATGTTATTTGAATAATAGGAGTTAATACCAAAATCTAATATCTACTATTCTGATTTTTTTTTTATTTCGCCTTTGCTAAGATTGATACATATATAATTTATATAAGCTAGGGTCTATAAGGTAAGATGCTATAAGGTCTATATATAATACATTAATATTGTGTAATGGCATACACTATACCTTTAAGACCAGAGTATTTGTCCCCTGCTTCCCCTTAGTTAATGTTGTTGTTACTTAATGTTTCAGAAACATTAATAACTTATGTAAAATACAAATTTGCAAAAAATAAATTTTTATGGACTGAAAAAAATGCTTAGCCACCTAAGGTTTAATAATTAATTTAGGAAAGACAATAATGTAATTTTACAAACAGAAGGTCTAAGCCTTTAAACGTGCAATCTTGAAAATTATTGCTAACAGCTCGGTACTGTTCAAATAGGTATTCGGTAGGTATTCAATGTTGAATATCTTAACTTATTTATTGGCTGTCTTTCAGATATTTTTGTTATTGTTAAATGACTTGATCTAAGTCACATAATGTTTTGCTCCTGTAATGTTACCTATTTTAGATTATGCCCCCTTTTAATATTACTTGCGTATTACCACAAAAATAATATCGTAGACTATTTATTCAGTTGAAATTTTCCATTCAAAACCAAGAATTCGTAGCTTATACTACTTACATTTCCTATGGTAAAATATAATAACGATTCGCACACTTACCTATAACGTCGTCTCTATTCGGATACCCCTCGGATTGCCAGAACGCCATTCGTTCCGGCAGGAAGGGCGCTTCCACCACGAATCCGGTTTGGGCGATGCGCAGATACGTGTGGTTGGGGAAGAACGGGGGCCACTGGGGCTCACACGTCCTCATCGGCGTGGGGTTCCTGACAACAGAACTAACGCGTCAGTAAAGCTGAGGTGAAGGATGAACGGGGGCCACTGGGGCTCACACGTCCTCATCGGTGTGGGGTTCCTGACAACAGAACTGATGAGTCAGTAAAGCTCAGGTTGGGAAAGAACGGGGGCCACTGGGGCTCACACGTCCTCATCGGCGTGGGGTTCCTGACAACAGAACTGATGAGTCAGTAAAGCTGAGGTTGGGGAAGAACGGCGGCCACTGGAGCTCACACGTCCTCATCTGCGTGGGGTTCCTGACAACAGAACTGATTAGTCAGTAAAGCTGAGGTTGGGGAAGAACGGGGGCCACTGGGGCTCACACGTCCTCATCTGCGTGGGGTTCCTGACAACAGAACTGATGAGTCAGTAAAGCTCAGGTTGGGGAAGAACGGGGCCACTGGGGCTCACACGTCCTCATCTGCGTGGGGATCCTGACAACAGAACTGATGAGTCAGTAAAGCTGAGGTTGCGAAAGAACGGGGGCCACTGGGGCTCACACGTCCTCATCTGCGAAGGGTTCCTGACAACAGAACTGATGAGTCAGTAAAGCTGAGGTTGGGGAAGAACGGGGCCTCTGGGCTCACACGTCCTCATCTGCGTGGGGTTCCTGACAACAGAACTGATGGATCAGTAAAGCTCAGGTTGGGGAAGAACGGGGGCCACTGGGCTCACACGTCCTCATCGGTGTGGGGTTCCTGACAACAGAACTGATGAGTTAGTAAAGCTCAGGTTGGGGAAGAACGGACGCCACTGGGGCTCACACGTCCTCATCGGTGTGGGGTTCCTGACAACAGAACTGACGCGTCAGTAAAGCTGAGGTTGGGGAAGAACGGGGGCCACTGGGGCTCACACGTCCTCATCGGTGTGGGGTTCCTGACAACAGAACTGATGAGTCAGTAAAACTGAGGTTGGGGAAGAACGAGGGCCACTGGGGCTCACACGTCCTCATCGGTGTGGGGTTCCTGAGAACAGAACTGACACGTCAGTAAAGCTGAGGTTGGGGGAGAACGGGGGCCACTGGGGCTCACACGTCCTCATCGGTGTGGGGTTACTGACAACAGAACTGATGAGTCAGTAAAGCTGAGGTTGGGGAAGAACGGGGGCCACTGGGGCTCACACGTCCTCATCGGTGTGAGGTTCCTGACAACAGAACTGATGAGTCAGTAAAGCTGAGGTTGGGGAAGAATGGGAGCCACTGGGGCTCACATGTCCTCATCGGTGTGGGGTTCCTGAAAACAGAACTGATGAGTCAGTAAAGCTGAGGTTGGGAAGAACGAGGGCCACTGGGGCTCACACGTCCTCGTCGGCGTGGGGTTCCTGACAACAAAACTGATGAGTCAGTAAAGTTGAGGTTAGGGAAGAACGGACGCCACTGGAGCTCACACGTCCTCATCGGCGTTTGGTTCCTGACAACAGAACTGACGCGTCGGTAAAGCTCAGGTTGGGGAAGAACGGGGGCCACTGGGGCTCACACGTCCTCATCGGTGTGGGGTTCCTGACAACAGAACTGATGATTCAGTAAAGCTGAGGTTGGGGAAGAACGGGGGCAACTGGGGCTCACTCGTCCTCATCGGTGTGGGGTTCCTGAGAACAGAACTGACACGTCAGTAAAGCTGAGGTTAGGGGAGAACGGGGGCCACTGGAGCTCACGCGTCCTCATAGGTGTGGGGTTCCTGACAACAGAACTGATGAGTCAGTAAAGCTGAGGTTGGGGAAGAACGGGGGCCACTGGGGCTCACACGTCCTCATCGGTGTGAGGTTCCTGACAACAGAACTGATGAGTCAGTAAAGCTGAGGTTGGGGAAGAATGGGGGCCACTGGGGCTCACACGTCCTCATCGGTGTGGGGTTCCTGACAACAGAACTGATGAGTCAGTAAAGCTGAGGTTGGGGAAGAACGAGGGCCACTGGGGCTCACACGTCCTCATCGGCGTTGGGTTCCTGACAACAGAACTGATGAGTCAGTAAAGCTCAGGTTGGGGAAGAACGGAGGCCACTGGAGCTCACACGTCCTCATCGGCGTGGGGTTCCTGACAACAGAACTGATGAGCCAGTAAAGCTGAGGTTGGGGAAGAATGGGGGCCACTGGGGCTCACACGTCCTCATCGGTGTAGGGTTCCTGACAACAGAACTGATGAGTCAGTAAAGCTGAGGTTGGGGAAGATCGGAGGCCACTGGAGCTCACACGTCCTCATCGGCGTTGGGTTCCTGACAACAGAACTGATGAGTCAGTAAAGCTTAGGTTGGGGAAGAACGGAGGCCACTGGAGCTCACACGTCCTCATCGGCGTGGGGTTCCTGACAACAGAACTGATGAGTCAGTAAAGCTGAGGTTGGGGAAGAACGGGGGCCACTGGAGCTCACACGTCCTCCTCTGCGTGGGGTTCCTGACAACAGAACTGATGAATCAGTAAAGCTTAGGCTGGGGAAGAACGGACGCCACTGTAGCTCACACGTCCTCATCTGCGTGGGGTTCCTGACAACAGAACTGATGAGTCAGTAAAGCTGAGGTTGGGGAAGAACGGAGGCCACTGGAGCTCACACGTCCTCATCTGCGAGGGGTTCCTGACAACAGAACTGATGAGTCAGTAAAGCTGAGGTTGGGGAAGAACGGAGGCTACTGGAGCTCACACGTCCTCATCGGCGTTTGGTTCCTGACAACAGAACTGATGAGTCAGTAAAGCTGAGGTTGGGGAAGAACGGACGCCACTGGAGCTCACACGTCCTCATCGGCGTGGGGTTCCTGACAACAGAACTGATGAGTCAGTAAAGCTGAGTTTGGGGAAGAACGGGGGCCACTGGAGCTCACACGTCCTCATCTGCGTGGGGTTCCTGACAACAAAACTAATGAGTCAGTAAAGCTGATGTTGGGGAAGAACGGAGGCCACTGGAGCTCACACGTCCTTATCGGCGTGGGGTTCCTGCCAACAGAACTGATGAGTCAGTAAAGCTGAGGTTGGGGAAGAACGGACGCCACTGGAGCTCACACGTCCTCATCGGCGTTTGGTTCCTGACAACAGAACTGATGAGTCAGTAAAGCTGAGGTTGGGGAAGAACGGACGCCACTGGAGCTCACACGTCCTCATCGGCGTGGGGTTCCTGACAACAGAACTGATGAGTCAGTAAAGCTGAGGTTGGGGAAGAACGGGGGCCACTGGGGCTCACACGTCCTCATCGGTGTGCTGTTCCTGACAACAGAACTGACGCGTCGGTAAAGCTGAGGTTGGGGAAGAACGGGGGCCACTGGGGCTCACACGTCCTCATCCTCGTGGGGTTCCTGACAACAGAACTGATGAGTCAGTAAAGCTCAGGTTGGGGAAGAACGGGGGCCACTGGGGCTCACACGTCCTCATCGGCGTGGGGTTCCTGACAACAGAACTGATGAGTCAGTAAAGCTGAGGTTGGGGAAGAACAGAGGCCACTGGAGCTAACACGTCCTCCTCTGCGTGGGGTTCCTGACAACAGAACTGATGAGTCAGTAAAGCTCAGGTTGGGGAAGAACGGACGCCACTGGAGCTCACACGTCCTCATCTGCGTGGGGTTCCTGACAACAGAACTGATGAGTCAGTAAAGCTGAGGTTGAAGAAGAACGGAGGCCACTGGAGCTCACACGTCCTCATCGGCGTGGGGTTCCTGACAACAGAACTGATGAGTCAGTAAAGCTGAGGTTGGGGAAGAACGGAGGCCACTAGAGCTCACACGTCCTCATCTGCGTGGGGTTCCTGACAACAGAACTGATGAGTCAGTAAAGCTGAGGTTGGGGAAGAACGGGGGCCACTGGGGCTCACACGTCCTCATCCTCGTGGGGTTCCTGACAACAGAACTGATGAGTCAGTAAAGCTCAGGTTGGGGAAGAACGGGGGCCACTGGGGCTCACACGTCCTCATCGGCGTGGGGTTCCTGACAACAGAACTGATGAGTCAGTAAACTGAGGTTGGGAAAGAACAGAGGCCACTGGAGCTCACACGTCCTCCTCTGCGTGGGGTTCCTGACAACAGAACTGATGAGTCAGTAAAGCTCAGGTTGGGGAAGAACGGACGCCACTGGAGCTCACACGTCCTCATCTGCGTGGGGTTCCTGACAACAGAACTGATGAGTCAGTAAAGCTGAGGTTGGGGAAGAACGGAGGCCACTGGAGCTCACACGTCCTCATCGGCGTGGGGTTCCTGACAACAGAACTGATGAGTCAGTAAAGCTGAGGTTGGGGAAGAACGGAGGCCACTGGAGCTCACACGTCCTAATCTGCGTGGGGTTCCTGACAACAGAACTGATGAGTCAGTAAAGCTGAGGTTGGGGAAGAACGGAGGCCACTGGAGCTCACACGTCCTCATCGGCGTGGGGTTCCTGACAACAGAACTGATGAGTCAGTAAAGCTGAGGTTGGGGAAGAACGGAGGCCACTGGAGCTCACACGTCCTCATCTGCGTGGGGTTCCTGACAACAGAACTGATGAGTCAGTAAAGCTGAGGTTGGGGAAGAACGGAGGCCACTGGAGCTCACACGTCCTCATCTGCGTGGGGTTCCTGACAACAGAACTGATGAGTCAGTAAAGCTGAGGTTGGGGAAGAACGGAGGCCACTGGAGCTCACACGTCCTCATCGGCGTTTGGTTCCTGACAACAGAACTGATGAGTCAGTAAAGCTGAGGTTGGGGAAGAACGGACGCCACTGGAGCTCACACGTCCTCATCGGCGTGGGGTTCCTGACAACAGAACTGATGAGTCAGTAAAGCTGAGTTTGGGGAAGAACGGGGGCCACTGGAGCTCACACGTCCTCATCTGCGTGGGGTTCCTGACAACAGAACCGATGAGTCAGTAAAGCTGATGTTGGGGAAGAACGGAGGCCACTGGAGCTCACACAGCCTCATCGGCGTGGGGTTCCTGCCAACAGAACTGATGAGTCAGTAAAGCTGAGGTTGGGGAAGAACGGAGGCCACTGGAGCTCACACGTCCTCATCTGCGTGGGGTTCCTGACAACAGAACTGATGAGTCAGTAAAGCTGAGGTTGGGGAAGAAAGGAGGCCACTGGAGCTCACACGTCCTTATCTGCGTTGGGTTCCTGACAACAGAACTGATGAGTCAGTAAAGCTGAGGTTGGGGAAGAACGGAGGCCACTGGAGCTCACACGTCCTCATCGGCGTTTGGTTCCTGGCAACAGAACTGATGAGTCAGTAAAGCTGAGGTTGGGGAAGAACGGACGCCACTGGAGCTCACACGTCCTCATCGGCGTGGGGTTCCTGACAACAGAACAAATGAGTCAGTAAAGCTGAGGTTGGGGAAGAACGGGGGCCACTGGGGCTCACACGTCCTCATCGGTGTGCTGTTCCTGACAACAGAACTGACGCGTCGGTAAAGCTCAGGATGGGGAAGAACGGGGGCCACTGGGGCTCACACGTCCTCATCCTCGTGGGGTTCCTGACAACAGAACTGATGAGTCAGTAAAGCTCAGGTTGGGGAAGAACGGGGGCCACTGGGGCTCACACGTCCTCATCGGCGTGGGGTTCCTGACAAAAGAACTGATGAGTCAGTAAAGCTGAGGTTGGGGAAGAACAGAGGCCACTGGAGCTCACACGTCCTCCTCTGCGTGGGGTTCCAGACAACAGAAATGATGAGTCAGTAAAGCTCAGGTTGGGGAAGAACGGACGCCACTGGAGCTCACACGTCCTCATCTGCGTGGGGTTCCTGACAACAGAACTGATGAGTCAGTAAAGCTGAGGTTGGGGAAGAACGGAGGCCACTGGAGCTCACACGTCCTCATCGGCGTGGGGTTCCTGACAACAGAACTGATGAGTCAGTAAAGCTGAGGTTGGGGAAGAACGGAGGCCACTGGAGCTCACACGTCCTCATCGGCGTGGGGTTCCTAACAACAGAACTGATGAGTCAGTAAAGCTGAGGTTTGGGAAGAACGGAGGCCACTGGAGCTCACACGTCCTCATCTGCGTGGGGTTCCTGACAACAAAACTGATGAGTCAGTAAAGCTGAGGTTGGGGAAGAACGGAGGCCACTGGAGCTCACACGTCCTCATCGGCGTGGGGTTTCTGACAACAGAACTGATGAGTCAGTAAAGCTGAGGTTGGGGAAGAACGGAGGCTACTGGAGCTCACACGTCCTCATCTGCGTGGGGTTCCTGACAACAGAACTGATGAGTCAGTAAAGCTGAGGTTGGGGAAGAACGGAGGCCACTGGAGCTCACACGTCCTCATCTGCGTGGGGTTCCTGACAACAGAACTGATGAGTCAGTAAAGCTGAGGTTGGGGAAGAACGGAGGCCACTGGAGCTCACCCGTCCTCATCGGCGTTTGGTTCCTGACAACAGAACTGATGAGTCAGTAAAGCTGAGGTTGGGGAAGAACGGACGCCACTGGAGCTCACACGTCCTCATCGGCGTGGGGTTCCTGACAACAGAACTGATGAGTCAGTAAAGCTGAGGTTGGGGAAGAAAAGGGGCCACTGGAGCTCACACGTCCTCATCTGCGTGGGGTTCCTGACAACAGAACTGATGAGTCAGTAAAGCTGAGGTTGGGGAAGAACGGAGGCCACTGGAGCTCACACGTCCTCATCGGCGTGGGGTTCCTGACAACAGAACTGATGAGTCAGTAAAGCTGAGGTTGGGGAAGAACGGAGGCCACTGGAGCTCACACGTCCTCATCTGCGTGGGGTTCCTGACAACAGAACTGATGAGTCAGTAAAGCTGAGGTTGGGGAAGAACGGAGGCCACTGGAGCTCACACGTCCTCATCTGCGTGGGGTTCCTCACAACAGAACTGATGAGTCAGTAAAGCTGATGTTGGGGAAGAACGGAGGCCACTGGAGCTCACACGTCCTCATCGGCGTTTGGTTCCTGACAACAGAACTGATGAGTCAGTAAAGCTGAGGTTGGGGAAGAACGGACGCCACTGGAGCTCACACGTCCTCATCGGCGTGGGGTTCCTGACAACAGAACTGATGAGTCAGTAAAGCTGAGGTTGGGGAAGAACGGGGGCCACTGGGGCTCACACGTCCTCATCGGTGTGCTGTTCCTGACAACAGAACTGACGCGTCGGTAAAGCTCAGGTTGGGGAAGAACGTGGGCCACTGGGGCTCACACGTCCTCATCGGCGTGGGGTTCCTGACAACAGAACTGATGAGTCAGTAAAGCTGAGGTTGGGGAAGAACGGGGGCCACTGGGGCTCACACGTCCTCATCGGCGTGGGGTTCCTGACAACAGAACTGATGAGTCAGTAAAGCTCAGGTTGGGGAAGAACGGGGGCCACTGGGGCTCACACGTCCTCATCGGCGTGGGGTTCCTCACAACAGAACTGATGAGTCAGTAAAGCTCAGGTTGGGGAAAAACGGGGGCCACTGGGGCTCACACGTCCTCATCGACTTGGGGTTCCTGACAACAGAACTGATGAGTCAGTAAAGCTGAGGTTGGGGAAGAACAGAGGCCACTGGAGCTCACACGTCCTCATCTGCGTGGGGTTCCTGACAACAGAACTGATACATCAGGAAAGCTGAGGTTGGGGAAGAACGAATAAATCTCACCCAGATGACTGCATGTTCAGCATTTATGTCAGGCATAGATAAAACTGAACTTGATGGAAGTTCAAAGTTATTTTAATCCGAAATAATTGTCAAAAATTTGTAAGTTATTAGTTAATAAAATCATGTATTCATATTGATTTTTAACTACACCATACCTTCCTTATCACACATTAACTAAATTAAAAAAGTGTTATTTGAATTATTTTTTAAAGAGTTTGTTGATTTTTTAAACGAAAATAATATATTATATTTATTTTATGATATATTTGAATTACTACCACCTTGATTTATCAAACAAAATTAAGTCACGACAGGTT